>NW_019091436.1:647201-671371 GCF_001949145.1 Acanthaster planci
GTATGGGGATTTATCACTGCTGTCTATGGGAATTTATTTCTAGTGGTGCACCCTTCTTGTTTTCTTTCGGACGCAACTG
Organism: Acanthaster planci; assembly: GCF_001949145.1. The sequence continues at coordinate 647,281 of NW_019091436.1, forward strand.
CGCCCTCAACGACAACGTAGGTCAGGTTTTCTCGCATTTTTTTTCCCACGAAATATTTTGGGACTCCAGCGTGACCAATAGAGAGGGCTATTCAAGTTCTTTAGTAATGGGGGCTCCTTTGAGGTACACCTGCAAATGGTGCATATAACATCTTGGGAATGAAATGAAATAAAATAAACAAAAAAAAAATCACCGTTTTCTCTATAATTAAAAAGAAATGCTCCTTTAGGGGAAGGGAATCCTCCGCCCCTCAAAAAGCACTTACCGGAGTATTGTTCTTGAACCCCTTCACCTTAGATCCATCCTTCTGGTACCAACATTACTGTCCATGAGCGTGGTATTGCTACACCTGCAGCTTCAGTTTCCGGTCACCGTCAAGTTTGTGTCCGTAAAGTCGCACAAAATTTACTGCATGACCTTCGTGGGCCGACGCCTGTCTTATTGCTACCAGTTAATATTCAGAAAATTAAATTTGTGTACAAAGCGTTATTTGCATTCATTAACTCAAAGTTAGTGTGATATTATAATTAAATTTGTGTTTCGTATTTGAACTGAAGGAAATATCAGAATTCCTTCAGGGATAATTTTACTTTTCCGACACCATTCGGCTGTCATTTAATTCAAAATCGCTATGTTTCAGCAATCTTGATCTACGCATAAATATCTGCTGATGACTTTAACTGTGAAGCATTTTCATAAATAGCGCCTTATGTTTTTCTTCGTGGTTCTGTGATGGTATGCAGAAGCTGATTCTCAGAAAACACAGGCATTAAGAAACTAATTAAATTAGAAATTAATTCCACAGGAGACTGAACGTACATGTACATGTAACAATCCCCATGCACGGACCTCACCACTCTGCTCAGAGCTGTTTATAGCGCCCTCTGGAATTACATGTCACGTGAATGCGCTCCATGCATGATGAACCGTAAACTGGCACTATTCACGAAGCGAATATCGAGGAACCATGTAGACGTCTGCTGAATAAATGTCTTTTGTTGCTGAAAACGTTTATTTAGAGCAAGGAAAATGGCGAACTTTTGGGAAGAGAACTACTGGGTAATGATATCGGTTATTGTCATTGTTAAGCATTTTGTCCAAGGTTGTTGGCCAGTAACTTGGAGTCGTTGGACCGCGTCGCCTCTTTCAAAATAATAGGACATGGTCCGGCAGTCACGGCAGTAGGTCCAAATGTAATTATAGGCGATGCGTAGTCTTCAAGTTACTCGGACTGGGTGGATGGTGAATTTTTTTTTTATTTAAAGGGAAATTCCTTTGGCATTTTTACACACATAAAACGAACATTTAAAAAAAAATCTAAAATCAATGTAGTTGATACTTAACTACATAATAAATTTAAAAAGCTTACTTATAGTTATACTATACCGTACGACAAGCAGATCACACATCATACAACATTAAAAGTCATAAAAACGGGGAAAACAAATGTATCATGATCCTGGTAAAAAAAACATAGAAGAAGAACTGCAATGCAGCTGCTCATTGTTGTGACTGCTTATTGTACCACTGTTAAGTCAAAGGTTTCCTGCAGGATAATATCGATCAAATAGCATGAATAGGGCAGTTAACTGATCATGAAAGTCTTTCTTAATTGGCGCACTTCACATTGCACATTGTCAAAGATTAATCTGTTGTAAACTGGAGTGGAAATGTTTTCAAAAATCTTGGCCATGTCTTTAGCATCGACTCTGCTTGATATGATAAATGTTTGATTTTAGCACAAAAAGATCAGGTTTTGGTGAAACGAAATTCAATCATAATGGAACCACAGCAATAACAGAAACATTGGAGTGTTTTCATTTTGCTGAAACATTGTTGGCGTACATGTACAGGTTATTACATTAGAAAATAGGAAATATACACTGTATGCACGAACAAAAATTCTTACATTTCGCATCAGGGAAATTTACATGTATTGAAACATGTTTTAAGGGTCACCATATTTTATTGACAGTCTCCCAGCCCCTTAGAAATGTTCGATGTATAACAAACGCCCACAAAGACAGTGTGATGGGCGAATAAACTCTTCCCTCCAGTGTGGGCACCACAGAGTATTTTGCGATCAACCTTTTTCAACGAAAACTAACTTTTTACATTGTAATAGCTAATTTGTAGTCGTCGTACTTTCTCAATCTCTTATTTCATCTGATTCGACTTGATGAATACAGGGTCAGTGATTTTGGAGTGAATAATTATTACATGTCACCATCTTGATCGTGAAAGTTTCAGGTAAAGCACATGTGTTGTGCAAGGGCTGTCTGTTTGTGTGGTGACTCATACTGTATGTTTTCCACCTGGGTTATGCTCTCTACTCCGCACACTGTTCTTTATCAGGTGCTGTCTGGAAGGCCGAGTCCACAGTCGCACACCTGCCTGGCATTGGGGAATGAAGGAATGAAGAAATTGAACTGGTTAATTAATTAATTAGTGGGAATTATCAGAAATCTAACAGGAATAAAGATTTGAATCGTACTTTAACAGTAATCAAGCCTGGACATTTGAACCCCAAAAAGTTCATGTGAAATAAAACTCTGTGTCATTAATAACAAATTAAGACAATTACATTTTGATTCTTTTTCTGCCTATCTTCCTTTGACTTGGCATCCTTAAGCTGAGAATTTAAGCAGACCCCCTCAATAGATGGCCTGTCATGACTAAAATAAACCAACTTTCTTTCTTGTCTATGAACATTGAATATAGGAAACCAAAACTGCACTAAATAGAGATGAATTCCTTCATTAAGACAAACATTTTTCAAATGGCCTTGTGACAATGTTAACGTTCTTACACATTCATGTACATGCAGGTTTTCATCCAATTAACTGGTTATTATTTTTTCTTATTTATACTGGGTGACTCATTCAGTTTGTAAAAAAACAAACTGTTCTCCCAAGAGTCCCAGTGAACAATCATAAGACAAGAGAAAAAGAGAATTAAAATGGAACCTGGTAAAACTACATATCTATAGATAAAAATACTAAGAATAATTGAAATAATATGAGTAACGAAAGCTAAGAATATAAAGTAAGCAGAGTATCAATTATAAATTTACAATAAAACATTCAAGGCAGCTGATTTTTAAAAGTACTTAACTGGTTTGTTTCAATGGAGTACATGTATTTCTACGTGCACGTACGTACATGTGTGTCCTTGAATCAACTTATTCTACGCCGCTGTTACTCATCCAAAGGAAGGGGGAGTTTATTTGATCTCTGTGGTCTTTGGGTGATGTTTGTTCTATCCTTTCCATTCATCTCCAGGTCGCTATTATCATTGGACTCGCTGGCCTCTCGTTGATTGTTCTGATTATTGTAATTGCTGTCCTCTGCTACAGGTAGGTTTATAAAATATTAACTGGCCCTGAGATTTTTCTGCCAGGGAACCGAATTGCTGATTTTGTTTGTCTGATTTGTGTTAAGAATTGGAGTTTAATTGACGTGTACCATGAAGTGTAGTAAACATACAGATGTGTTGTTTTAACTCCATGATTGATTTGGGTGTGGTAACGGCCAAGTTTTGTTTGATGTCTATGTTCCTTGCTTTTTCATCATTTTAGAACCTCTCAAAGATTCTAGGGCCTTTCTGTAATTTGCGCCCTGAATTCATGCTTTCATCTTTTGAATTATTTCTGCAGTTTTATACAGTGTCCATAGGCACATCTAAGTCTAGGCTATTATAAATACACACAGCTACACACCTAGCCACTTGTCTTGTTGGTATAAATTTTAGGGGTTACAAATCATTCTCTTGAGATGAAGCCACACGAAGTTGGAATCAGCACAATTTCAACCGTTAGTTTTTATCCACAGACCAACACTGATGTTTATCCAAAGTAGAGGAATAAAGGTAGTGAAGGATTTCCTGATAAAAGCTAGCTGATGGTTAACCAGTCAAAACTGCTGAGCTATTTAAAATGTTTGTACACCATGGAACCTTTACACTTACCTTTGAATTATGGTCTGATACTTGATAACATCAATCAGTATAGTGCATGAACACGCACACACAACCAGGATGTGTGTGTCACTGGACTAATGTATACATAAACCAGTTTTATCAATGGGACTGTCCAATTAGTTATTAGATATGTTAAGTTGCAAATCTGAATAATGATATAGTTGCATATACTGAAAGCCATACTTCATATTGTTAAGTCTCAATTTAGTGTAACTGCCCCCAAATCTACCCTGCCACATGTAATTTGCAGCCTTTTTGTGGTCACAGAGCAGAAGGGCAGGATTCCTTTCAATAACTTTTCATAGGACTCCATGGAATGTTAATGTACATGTATAATTGGTTGAAACTTAGCTAGGCATTGTCATATTTCTGTTGGTTCTGGAAATTCCATTATTATCAAAACATGTTCAGGGACACCATAACAGTATGGAGCTTTTTTTGAGGGACATGTGGCTGTTACAGAAGGGAGCTGAGGAATAGTTACCCCAAAAAGGAGCAATGCTACGTGTAACTTCTTTCGCTGATATAAATTGAATCAATTTTGTTACCGTGTTTTGTGGTTGGTTTTAGTTAAACATGGAGGCGATGTTTGTGCCCCCAAAAAGCTTTCTGATTTTTTACTTTTTTGGGGTAATATACATGTATAGACGCTGTTCTAGATATGATTATGCTCCACTGCGTGACTACATGTCATTGCCAGCCAAGCTACAGAAAGAGAAACAAATGGAAAGAGATACAATAAGAGGTAGGTCATCAATTTTATGCACCTGCAATTCCGCTGAGATTTGTGATCTCCTAACCTAAATATAGTTCTTACATAACAGTGAACAAGGAATTTAGGAGTGGGGTTTAAACCTATAACCTGCGTAACACCATACTGGTGCTCTATCATGTTACCTGTCACTGGTCTCGTTAGTGACGGTCTCATCACCTTCATGAGGCATGCAATGATCTGATACGTTGCATCCCTCTTCAGGCCCTAGTAAGACTTCCATTTTCCTTAGCATTCCTGGATTACCAGAAGGAAGTTAACTTACATTCAGAGAATTTTACAAAGAAAATGCCAGTATACCTCACAGGAGAAAAACATGACGCGCACCTGTCAAGAAAAAAAGGCTTGATTTCAGTCAATGAGACTTAGAAATGTAAATAAATAATAGAGAATTACTGTAACGTGGCATGCACGAGGTTTTCGGAAATATTGGTAAGTTCCAAAGCTACAGAAGTCACAAAGGTGGACATTCAAAAACAGTTTGGAATTTTTGAGGTAAAATGTGGAGATTTAGTCATTTTAAAAATCACCTCTGACCTGTCCTTTCTCTTGCAGAGTCAGCTCTGCTGAATTGCCAGTTTTATCTTCGAGCCCATGCAGGGAAATTCACCTTTTCAGGACATCTGCCAGACATGGGTAAAGGAAGCCAGCCACAATTTGTCAAATTCCTTTCAAGTTGAAAAATGCTGTGTGCTCTCTTCCCAAGTAGGTGTATCCCTGGTGCAGATTAAAGGACGGTAATGTTCCTACATGGTCGTTGCAAAAATAACCGTCCTTGTTTGCACAATTACCTAAAACAAGGAGATCATGTAGTGTTTTATGAATGGTGTCGAAGTCTCAAAACATGTCAAGGCAATGTAGGTTACATCCCTGGGCAGATTCTGGTTTGGTCCAAGAGGCAGGCTTAGCTATTGGAAGGGTTAACGTTCATCTGATGTTGATTTTCCTTTTGCTTTTTTTTTTCTGGTACGCAGTGGGAGGGGAACTTACACCCCTCAACCTGAAGCTCCATGAGCGAGCTGAAATCATTAGTTGTAATGTAAAAAGTAAAACATTGTCAAATTCAGACAAACTTTGTCTATATTTTTTATTATAAAATACTTGCAAGCTTGTTAATATAAGAAAGTGTCTCCAGTCCTTTATGAAAAATCCCCCAAAAAAGACCAGCTGACAAGTTCAACAACCATGACAACAGGCGAACTTCAACTCTAGTCATTTTTCTGTCTTTTGTTTTTTTACAGGTAGTCGTGTTGACAAGCATTGGTTTCTTGTACGTTACTCGTCACAAAGTAAAGATGTCCTACTAAGCATTTGTAACAAAGCCACTAACTGCTCTATCTCTTTCAGCAGTAACACTCATAAAGTCCTGCGAGAACTTCTAAAATGTGTCAAGGTAAATCAAATGCTGCCTCTAAGATGTTATTTTCTCTTTAAAGTTTGCTTTACATTTCAGGAATTCGATTAACTTTATACATATGTTAAATTAGTATTACTATGTATGTATATACAGATTCATTTTTAGAGAGACGGATATGCTAAATACTGCAAAGCTTCAACCTCAATTCAGCCTGAATTGTGGAGGAAATTAAAGTTAATTTTCACTCAAATGCCTTTTAAAAATACAGTGTTAAATTGGTCAGGTTGAGATTCGATAATTAATCCATCATCCACTGGGTCCCAGGCCTTGCACAGGTTCTTTGCTGCTTTCCACCTGTTGGAGTATTTAGATGTGTAATAAACCATAAACCAGTCTATGGGGGTGGGGGGAGCAGGGACCCGCCCATAAGGAAGGAGGTATGTCGAGCATACAGACAGGACATGGTTTTGCTTATTGAGAAAAAATGGAGGGGTACCCTGCTAACAAAAAGTGAAACGGTGGGGGCGGGGCATGTGCCATCTCTCCCCCTCCCCTCAACTTCCCCAATTCACTTATCACTGATCACAAATATTCTGATTCCTGTTGTCACAAGAAGGATTCCGTCACAGTTTGGAAGGAAATGTGTCACATTGTTATAGCAATGTAAACAGAATAAATTTGATATTTTCCAAACATAAAGACCTAGATTTTTCTCCAGATTCCTCATTACAGCAACGTACAGTTGTCATTACGGACTATGAATTCATTATCACATGGCAGTTATTTTCCTTCCTTTGTTTTCGCATTTCTCCTCAATCTAATCAGGGCTGTTGAGTACAAGCAGTGCTAACATGCTTCAAGGCTTGGTTCCAGTCAATGAGATAGTTGGACCATGTGACATTGGTTAAACTTTAGTTAACTATACTCACTGTTCAAGCTTGCTTTCTGCCACAACATGACTTTGTTGCTGAGAACTTCCTATAATTTGTTGCCTGTGGTATCCTGTTTTTCCAGCATCCGTATTTGTGGCCAGTTCTAGACATTGATTTGCTGGAAGAACAAGACTTGGAAGTGTTGATTCAGAGATACAACAAAAGGGGCTCATTGAAGGACTACATCTATCATGTAAGATAAATTGCCTGTCTGGATGCTGCCTTCATTTCGGAGAGCAAGTTCTCAACTCTTTAGGAGCACCCTACTGAAGCATGTAGCCAGCATTTGAAAACAAGGCATCTACAATTGCTTTGAAGGGAAAACCAGGACCTGAAGGTTGCTATGGTTTCATGCTTTGAAATGGACTCGTGTAACAAACAAAGTGTCTAAATTGGTTCACGGGTCCAAACGATGCCTAGACACCCTCTGTCTAAAGCAATGACCCTACCGATGTTAGTCACGTTACTGTTTATTAATGGCCGGCCGTATGTTTGCCAGCTTACAACTCAAAACAATTAGGAACATTGATCAGAGTCTAAGATTGGTCATTGCATCTAATCAGTATACAGTATTTGTTATTTAAAAAAAAGTTCAAGTAGGGGAAAAAAGAAATTTTTTTAATTTTCCAGCACTCACTTGAGGCTCTGAATGTTATTTGATCATTTTGTGGGTATTCTTACTTTTTCTGGACCCCCTTCCAGGAAAAACCCAATCAAGACTGGGACAACAAGTATGGTATGAAGGGACATGGGCTAGCACTGAAGGAAATCCAGTTATTTGGCAGGCAAATTCTGGAGGTGAGTACCTCTTGAAGATTCACCATTCCTCCCAATGGCAGTTGGTGAAAGGACTTGGCAAAGCCGATGTTACTACTCCGAATGTCAGTCACAATGTTTGGTACTGGAATTATCTCTTCAGCTTTGCAAAACTCTTAGTTTGTGGGGGGGTAGGGTTTATTTTCAACCCTTTTTTTTTTCCTAGGCGCTACTCTATCTACAAGATGGAGGCTTTCCCCAGCACTGCCACGTACAAGCTGGTAATGTTGTCCTAGAGAGAGGAACATGCAAGTGAGTGCAAACAGTCAGCTTGGATTTATTTTTTCCCCCTGATTGTTTTTTTTTGGGGGGGGGTTGAAGTGTCCTTTCTTATGTCCTCTCCGAGCCAACTTCGGGGGACAAACAAAGAATAGCCCGGCCTAAAAACTGCTGAAGCATAACTCTCAACTGTACTGTACCAAAGAACTGCACTATCTGAGATATGAACACGAATACACATCATTCAAAGTAGCCTGTAATTAATTATGAGACGAATTCATCTGTAGGCCATTAAACCAGTCTAAAGTGTGGCTAATGTTTTTTTTTTACAGGCGACAGCTAAATTTCCTCTGGGACCCCGACTTACATGTAGGGAACTTTGGCTCATTAAAGGACTTTGTTTTAGAACCATGCAAGTCGGACATCACAAGTGCTTACTCTAGGGAGATATTTGTTCCTGTCCAGTGTTGTCTTATCCTATGGACCAGTAGTTGAGCCTTGCCATGTCACATGGCCAAGTCACATGGTCACATCTCTGCAGATTTCTTGGACCTTCTGTGTTTTGCACAAAACCAATGGGAACCGTAGGAAATGTGTACTTACTACCCAGTACATAGGACTTGCCACATGTTTGACATAGTGCTTGTGACAAATTGTTTTCTGTTGACGCCACCGTCAGCACAAATTGGTCAAACACAGTCCCAACATTGATGATATTTATTTTCACCTCAAAATTGTGCAATAGATTCCGCTTGTCACTTCTTCTATATAGTTTTTCCAATAGAGATAACTGCTCGTTGTGACATTGTTGTCTTCGTCCTACATCCTCAGATTGTCAGGTTATGAGAACATCCTCCTAGGTCACACCTCCAGACTCTATCCAATACTCTCCAAGAAGCTCAAGGATATCCCTGAGGCTTATGATACTCTATCCTTTGGTAAGCCACTCACATCAGCAGGACAGGAAATATTTTAGGTGTAGAAATCTTGATTTCAGTTCTGCCTTTTGTTTCACTGTGCTATGAATGGACGGTATACTTTTCTCCATTTTAATACCTTGGTTCATTGCATGATGAACCCCAACTGACCCCATCTTACCTCTACCAAACCTGTCAAGCATACCCCTATGCCCTCTCATTGTTACACCCCCTCTACCCCACCCTCCATAAACCAACTGCACCCCTACCCCATCTCACCACCTTATTACATCCTACCCACCCCATAGCAAAAAAAAAAAGAAAAAAATATTCATTGTAAAAGCAACATGGAACATGAGAACAAAAGCGATTGGAAAAATGACTGCTCCTCTCAAAACAACCTGAGTCCAAAGTCGATATTTCACTGATAACAACTTGACCAGAAGAAAGCTTTTCATCTCTGTGAAAGAAGATGACATTACCTAATTGTTTTCCTTATTCCAAGGTCATTTGGTGTATGAGATGGGTTCTGGAACAGCTTTAGACGATACTGTCGCCATGCCAGACAGGTCTGACTTCAAGAAGTTGAAACACCAGCAAGTTGTTGAGGTAAGATGTAGGGTTAACCTCAAAGAAGAAACCTATGAGGAAGGACGGCCACTTCATATCAGATCATTGCACTCAGTTCTGTTTAACCAATTGCACTTCTGTCAAAGAAAAAGTAATGACACTGTAAGGTGTTCCAAATATTTCACTCTTATGATCAACATTATGCTCTGTGTTGACCTTACAATCTCATACATGAAGTAATTACATATTCATAATTTGTCATATGGGTGATAGGGCATGACTGTTGGGTTTGTGTAATGTTACTGACTCAAGTGGTATGTGAACTCTTGTATTTGTAGATTCTTGAGTTTATATTTGATGCTAACAGAGACTACCCAAGCTTGAGAGAGGTAATTATGTAACATCAGGACTTCCTCAGAGGCATAAACAGAGTCACAGTACTGACATGTCTTATTTTCCAATTTTCTTCTTTTAATTCTGTGGGTTTTGATTCCAAAACCAGCCCAAAGGCTTTTAAGCTATTATCTCAAAAATGACGCCAATAAGCACTTGAAGAATGCAGATTCCACAGCTTTCACGGTCGGTAACTACCAAAGCTTACTGCAGACCAAATCTGCACTGTGGATCACTGTGAAGTGGGGGGAGACAAATCAAAATGACCCACGTCAGCTTGGTTTCCGAATGATGGATCGAAAATGACCACTCAGGATCACACATCAGTTGACTCCAAACCTCCTTCAGCTGGGGGACAGACCACCTTTTGATTCATTGGGGTTTTCAGCTTTTAGTGGGAATATCATTTCAGGTTTGAATATTTGATCGAACGGAATTTTCAAATATCCAATTCTAGAAACTGTCAATGTTTATAGACATACTCATTGTGTGTTCTTATTTCAAAACCTTTATTTGTCTATTTGAGTTAAATATGATATAGCTGGAAACTGCAAGGCATTTTAAAAGAAAATGTTCTGTTTAACAGAACCACGATGACCACTTGGTTTCATTCTGTCGTGAGCACTCTATTGAAAACACTTTGTATCTTTTTCTTTCCTGCAGATTGTGGAGCATGATTTTTTCCAAAACGTCAGACTGAAGGCACTAGAGAAGAATCCACCTGCTGAGGTACGAATCAACTCAGAAGCCAATTGGAGCTTACTTTTCCTACCAACTTCCTTCGTATCAAACTTGTGAAGGCCAAATGTTTGTCTTCAGCTAATAAACACTACCACTGGGAATGATTCTGTGGCACTCTGTCTGCATTTAGCCTTTTGAATTATTATAGAGATTTCAAAAGACTCAGAAGATAAGACTTAATAAAAATATTCTAAAACTCAGCTTTTAAGGTGGAATTTTTCAATACAAAGGACTTACCGGAAAGGTATCTTAAGAATTCTTTATTTGGATCATTTGTACAAGGAAAGATATTTTGTTGTAAACAAATAGACCAAAAATCAGTCAGTAATTACAAGTACATTTGCTGACATCATTTTTCCTTAGTGGATACCCCTGTTCATTCACCCCTTGTACCCACATCTTAAGGTTTTTTATCACTCTAATTTGAACAGATTCGACTAACATCTGCCATGAGAAATCTGCTGAAGACAGTCAAGAAAGGACGCATCCTGAAGACGCCAACAATCAGACGAAGCACTCCAACCAGACACACAAGGTGAGACAGAAAGAAAACACCCTATCTACTACCCACAGGTCTTGCCTTCCAAACACATCAGTACTTTTTGAAAGGTTTCAAAACTTTCGCTTGGGTGAAAATGATTTTATTTGCTTATAAACCATAAGTTGTTGACGTTTGAAGTTGTTGTCAGGGTGTGGAATTTAAAGTCATTTTTTCACATTTCATTGTATTAAAACTGAGTATGTCTGGCAAAAGTGGTGTGAGATGTTCAAGTCCCATTTTGTCCGTGTCACTGGTACTTCAGGTCAAAGCGTAAATCTTCCGAAACATCCCTGAAGAGCAACGAAGCGGAAACAGTGCTGTCTGGGGAACTGGTCAATAACGGTTCTCTGCCCTCGGCATCTGATGGTTATACATCTGCCCAAGTTCCCCCCACCCCAGCCACCATACCCCCACCCCCAGCCACCATGCCTCCGCCCCCAGCCACCATGCCTCCGCCCCCTCCTCTTCCGCCACCCTCTGTTGCAGTCATCACTCCCAGAGCCCAGTCAGATCTGCCCACCATATCTGAGGAGAGGAGTGCTCTTTTGAGCGATATCCGCAAGGGTTTAACCCTGAGACGGACAGCATTGAGTGAACGTGTGTAAGAGGAGCTGATGTCTTGTAAGATCTGTCTTTTCAGCAACCAGGAAGGATATGTTTTCACATGCCAGCAGTTCCGTCAGATAAGTGATGTAGCAGTTCTTGCTTTCTTGATACTTCTTGAAGAATAATGTACCTGTGAGACATAAGTCAAATCAAAACAATGGAATACAGATATGCTATAAATAGGCTATTATTGTTGCCATGAAACAATAAAAATCTATTTTGAGAGCTGATTGTTCATGTCTTGTCTAAGCCCACATGCTGCATTCAACTTAGGATTCTGCTGAAGGTACATGTAAGAGACAGATAATTGAAAAGACAGAGGTTCCATAGTAGCGGTTAGAGCTTCAGACCTGCTTGTCTTTGCTAAAAACCAGTCATTAGAATCCTGAGTGTCAAAGTGCTTTAGCATCACAAATCTATTAATTTGGGGGAGTTGGCTTCAAAGTAATGACAGTTTTTCTGCTTATTTTTAAATCTTGGTTTTAGAAGAGCCAAACAAGAACTGTTCTGAAGAGACTATATTTGCAAATATTGAAGAGTACAATGCAAACAGTGTCACAGCTGCCAGTTCTTAACACAGGTGTCTTGTTCTCCACTTGAACGGTGGGAACACGACCCCAGAACACTGAGTCTCGGAGCAGGATCACACACTACCTCCTCGTTGGAGTTTTACATGAACACACAGAAAAACTCATGAGATTTCGGAGGGCTGCAAAAAAGCGAGATGGCTTATAAAGCCGGAGATTTTGCAGTTTTGCAATAATTAACATTAATAATTTTCCATAGAAATAAAAATTTCTTCTTTAAATAGAAAAGAATTCAGACCAGATATCCAAATATTACACCTCCAAGAACGTAGCTAGGCCTATGTGGACGTCTCCACTGTTGCATGATGCTTGCCAGTAACTACCAGCGATAGCTGGTTGTTCGTTCCTGGCGTTCGAGCAACAGACCCACGAAGAACAAATTGAGCTGTTCATGAACATACGAGAACAAGCTGCCCAAACTCGGCCAGTGAGTTTATGCATGCTGCTGGCCCTCATTCACACTGTTTGATGAAAATATGATTTACATGTAGCACTTTCAGGGTCTCTCATCTTGCATTAAGTTAGACATTGTGTCCAATCTGTGTTGGGAGTATCTTCTTCATCGTGGCCATTCTGAGCTTGGCGTTGTTGACAATTTTTTGGAGGGGGAAAGGAGAACAAGCCAGTTGAGTGGTTTCTTCAGGCACAATTTCTTGAAGTGGACCATGCATTACTCAACATAAAAGGGCAAAATGGGCTATGACAAGGTTTGGCCTCAGCTTAGTTGATTGGACAGACTACCTGAAAATGCAGAACACACGCAATATGAAGTCATTGTCATTACCAGAACCAATAGTTCAGCAAAGTAATGAAAAGATTTGTCTTTTGGCATGTCAAATATAAAAATGCATTTTGTAATGAATAATTGAACCTGATCATAAAAGTTGTATTTTGAGAAATACTGTCTATGCAGTTAATGTATCGTTGATGTATTCTATGAAATATCAATAAACAAAGTTCCATTATGGATGGCTAATTAAAATTTTGACCTTACCAAGCAATCCACAATGCTAAGTTATGTAGTATAAATACATTTATTTTATATAACAAGTAATTTTTATAAAGTAATTTAAAACCAATTCTCTGCCAAGTTGTCTAATTTATTAAATTGAGTTATTCTTTTGGTGTATTCTATGCAATTTTGCTGAAACAAGGTTTAGTTACGGATAGCTAATAATAAGTGTGACTGTAATACAAAGCAATTTACAATGCCAAGTCATGTAACATAGATATTTTAAATTATCAGATAATTTTTTCAACCAGTGCTTTGCTAACGTTTTCAATTTTATACGTCAAAGCAAATTCCAGCTGACTAGAAACAAATTAAGAAATGAAATTTCTGATTAACAGAGTTGCAGACTATCTCTGCATGAAATTTTAAATCAGATTTTTTTAAGCGTTCATCATCAATTCTAAGCCCTGCGTTTGTGGCAAACTTGAGACAACATTGACATGGGGATAGCAATTTTTTTGAAGTAGGTTTTTGTCTGAAATGATCTGGATTTGCCCTATATCAGATAGGTTTTTTGAGACTTAACCATCCTTCGATGGTGGTACAAAAGTGAATGCAGACATCCAGGAACTTAATAAATCAACCTAAAGCCTCTTTTAATATTCTGTTTGGATTGAACGGGTTTTCAAGCAGTACTGAGCGGTAACAAAAGAACTGGCGCATAGTTGCGTTAGGCATCACTTGTCCTTTTCATCACCGACTGACCTAAGTCTGACCCGCTCATGCAGTCATAACACCGGTGTAATGGCAAAACCCGCTTCCATAAAAGTATTTGTGAAATTGTAAGACTTCTGTAGCTGTTATCTTCTCGGGGTCATAGCTGGCCGTTCTGCTTTTCTGTGGTTTAATGGAACTTGAACAAGGTCGGTTGAAGAGCTTTTTCCATGCTTGACGAATAATGGCAAGGCTTAGAACGGTTACGTCACAGATATTTTAAATCTTTCAATGTACAAGATTTTTAAAATGTGTAACAATTCACTGAACGACGCGGTCATCATTCTGGTTTTGTAAAACCCTGGATCGACCCTGGATCGTTATAGCTTTTTTCTGCCCCGGACGGAATTTAAATCCGGGCTATAGAAAGTGGGGAAAAATCATTGTACATGGCGACTTTTACGTAAAGGAGAAGATATAAAGCAGCAATGAAATTGGCGACCTTTTCTTATTAGAATGACCCCTCCAATTATTTTGACTATGTTGAATGGGCTTTTCGGTTTTTAGGGAGACTTTTAGTTATCGTTGTGTCGCACAACCGAGGGTATCTTTCTGTCACCGGGCAGTGTGACAGTGGGGGGGGGGACTATTTCAACCCTGTTGGAACTCTTGCCCCCTCTGCTTCCGTTCCCTCTGCTCCCGCCCTCCCCCCATCTAGAACAGTCCATCTACACCACCAACGTGGTATTGATTTTATGTAAACTGGTTCAATTGGCACCATTATTTTAATCAAAATTGCATCTAGTTTTCAAGGTCCATACTTCACCCCCAGTCGGCAATAATAGACCCTGCTTATTTACTACCGTCACGGTTGAGGTAATTCGGCCTCGGCCAGCCATCTCGGGTGTGTCCCCAAGCCGAGTCACTGCGCCATACACCAGCTTTTGAGGAAACGAAGAGCACGTCTACTTTTTTGAACAAGCAGGAACTCAAGAAAAGTAAGTTGGTTATCACACTGAGTAAATTACAATAAGTGGTTTGTGTTCAGCTTAATATCCCATGTGCAACTACATGTACGAGTGGCGTGTTAATGGTTGATCTGCGTAATGCCGCTATGTAGCCGCCTGAAAACTTCACAACCCACGTCATGGTGTTCTCCGTCTTACGGAGGATGACCCTTTCAAAAAAAAGGATATAAAAAGAAAAGCAATGTATTTCGTTTTAAAAACCCAAGAGCAGCAAACTGAAGGTTGTTCCAAGCATCTTTATAATTCTGAACACAACTGGATTTTTTGGTGTTCTTTACCAATTCTGTTGGGGTATTGAAGAAAAAATCTTCCCATCTAATCATATAAAATCATAAATCAGAAAAATTATGCCCCTGCGGCTTCACCGGCGACGCACCATGAACCATAGATATAAAGCCTGTAAAGGTTTGAATGCCTAAACCTGTTTGTGTTCAGGGCCCAGTGGATTCCACTGAGTGGGTCACCCAGCTATAAGAGCTAGAGGAAAGCAAGTATAGATTTCATATTTGTTTCAATAATAAACAAGAGGTGACTGACCAACATTAATTCGATGACGTCACGGGTATGATGCACGAACCTATAACTGGAGCTAAATAACATGTGTTGAATGAGCTGAACGTGATCTGTTGTGTAGTTCGTTACTGATATTAGCCTGTTAAGAATGCTCCTTAAAGCAGCGGGGGCGGAATCCGCCCTTTCACCTTTTCCGATATTGCCGCATCGCTGCAGTGTATTTTTTCACAAGCTGGGCCTTTTGTATTTTTTTATTAAGTAACTTTTTGCAATTGTTATTACTCGAATTTTGTGAAAATCGAATGTACTGTTCTCGCGCAGTATCCACTTTCCCGCTTAACATGATCAGGGGAATAAAAAAAAAAACCAGGCACGGGATGGTGGGGGGGGGAAGCTGCCCACGGCTGTGAGCTTATTTTGAAAATGTCGTGCACATCGCTTTTCACCATGTAGTATCACGTGTACGGATTGATCTCCAAATCCAGTCGCTCATCGAAAGGGCAGCTTTTGTGGGAAAAAGGGACACGAAAAGCCGGCTTGTACTTCAAGAGAATCGCGAAAGCGAAATGAATTTGGCGTCACGAAATAGTTGCAGCAAAACTTCCCTGAGTTGAAATGGGTTCAACGTTTTTGCAACGCAAATTTTGATCTGACGTCACAAAGTTGCGTTCGTTTTCGCTTTCGTATGAAGTACGAACCGGCCATAGCAATGCAGTAACCGATTCAAAGCTGTCCCAATTCACTGCTGTAGAGAAGCGATGTTGGACTTTCCACAACATTTGTTGTGCATACAGCATGTATGAAAATGTCCTGGATACGCGGACGCATCATTATGTATTACAGCCATGATTGTATGGATCGGACACCAACCTCACACGACCACTGCAAGGGCAGGTTTTGTGAAAAATGACACCATTAACCAAAAGGCGTAACTATTCAAAGCCGGGTCGCTTCACTTGACATGTAAATCTTATTGTTGGCCTTAACACGGAATTTTGTTGTGCAGTTTAGTTTGGAAAACCTAATGGAGGACTGTAACTCTCGTTGCCGTGGAAGGTCAAGTATTTGTGACAAGGCACGCTGACATGCTGATTCAAAACTGCTATGATTCGCCTGAAAGTAAAAATGGGTAAACATTGTCGTTGGCCTTACCAAGCACATACTTTCTATTAGATAGTATCCCGCAAAATTTACCTATATAGTGTAATGTGAAAGCAATTTTTCAGTGATGTTTGATTTGGGGGTCTTATAGAGCAAGGAAACAGACGGTTTGTTAGATCATTGAATAAAAATAAACATTCTACGCTGCTGCCTTCGATAATGCATCAGTTTCACGTCTGCTGCGCTGCTAACTGAATCAGCCAGCAGGTATAAAGTACCGAAGTGTGACGTCACTGTGAACCAGAAAGTGCAGTGCACGCGAACCGAGTACGCTCTACCAAAGTGACTACGTCACGCGCACTTTTAGTGTGTAAAGGCATGAGCGCGTGAACCAGCGCGTGAACCAACGCGCGCGCGTACTCCGTTTGTTTGCACTGCACTTTCTGGTTCACAGTGACGTCACACTTCGGTACTCTATAAATGCTGTGCATAAGCTTCAGGCGATGAGGCTGTAGGAACTGAATGAAATAACCCTTATTTTATTCATGCAGAATATTTGCAAAGTCTTTCTGGAAAAGTCTAACCTTTAAAATAAAACGTATGAAAGGTTCGAAATTTCCGAATCGTGGTTGTTTTCTTTTAAAAACACAGTTCTTTAAAGATGAAGACTTACATCTGCATCTTCATTCTGATCATCTGCATCGGTTTGGTTTGTGCCAGTGACAGCAAGGATGGTATGGAAATTACCGTGCATATTGTATTTATATTAACAACGTTATCTGTAGGCGAGGTGATGGTATAGAACAGTCGGCGGCTGACTTTTCAGTACAAAGTTGCGACTGAGCTAGATGGTCGACAAGAAATTAAAAGGTGTCTATCCACACGTACGATTTCAGTGCGCCTCATGGTCTTGCGCAAGTTGCAGTGAGGATTCATTGAAATGTGTGGTAAACCGACTCGATGAGTGAATAGATACACACTGGAAGGCCGTCATTAGTGAATAGTCAGTGCTAAGAAATTATAATTTGAAGCAATAGGCCGAATTCAACTTCTCAGACGTGTTTCTAGCAGGCAGGAGTCAACTGCGGTCGACCTGTGCGCAGTTACGTTGCGCACAGGAGAATGTTGGCCTGAGCGTTACCGATACATTAGGAAATGGTTCTGTCGAAACATGAAAGAATCGCGGGCTGTCTAGCCCCAGCCCCCCCAAACAAAAAAACACACAAAAAATATACGATTGAAAAAAAAATTAAGCCTTGAAAATTTTGGATTCGCAGTAGTGAAAGTTAAAGATGACGTCACGTGCCAAGGGTCTGGCCCACCTAAGGGCAGCTCTACATACAGCAACTTTCAGACTCTGTCTTCTAAATTTTCCATCATCGCTAACTTCTGACTTGAATCATCTCTCCCCAGTGGAAATCGGTGGAAAGCAAAGACGTTAGTTCAGAAGGAAGAAAAACAAATCCCATCCTGCCTCTATAGTCAGAATCCGACTTGGTGACATCTTCCCGTCCCATTACCCGCCGGTCTTGGAATTTTACCTTTTTTCTCTTAAATTAATGCATTTCACTGATGACAAGGAACATCATATAACTTTTTTTCTTTTTTTGTGAAATTTACAGAAAGCCTCCAAGAGTTGTTGTATGAGCTGCGTAACAAGTTGGCACGGGAAGAGCGGAGAGGTGTGTAAGATGCCCTTGCTTTCTACCAGTGTTGTATCCGAGACCTTGATGTCCGAGACCCGCAGAAAAAGGTCTAGAGACGGTCTCGAGACCTACAACACTGTTTTCTACCAGACTTTGTTGATATCTAAGCACAAAATTAACTTCTCTTATAAACGTAAATAATTATAAAGATGAACAAAGAAATTGACTGGAGCGGGATTTGAACCTGCGACCTCTGGAACACCGTATCAGTGCTCTATGCCAACTGAGCTATCCAGCCCTATTTTGGTGGTTCTTCCCATTTGTCAATATCTCTGTTTGAGGGCGCTAGCCAAAAGCCATTAAACCTAGAACACCAGGTAGCCAGGGATAATATGCCAATAACATGATACAATCTGGGAAGTGGTGAATAGGGATCACTCAAAGAGGATACGGCTTTCTGAACATATTACATGTATTATGAAAGAAAAATAAATAACTTACAAACAGGGACTTATTTAATTTGAGTCAAGGTGAACCCTCTGAATGGGTAATGGTAATTCTTCAATTTGTAAATCCTGCACAAATATAACAAATAATTTAACATGAAATGGCATAATATAAACATGAAAAATAATTTGTTACTTTTCCTTTTTCTCTCAGAGAAAGCATGTGGTCTTACAACATGCCCTGATGACGTGGAGTGTGTAGATGGAGACTTTGGTCCCTATTGTGACTGGCCACGGAAGTGAATGGTCGACCGACGACAAACGATTGGATTTGGGACCGCGACATTGCTCAGAGTTTGTTTGGCCGACAATTCTCTCTTATTAGTTTATCCTTCCAAATAAAAAAAATGGTGATTTTGTGGTTTTACACTTATAAGATTCCAAATACCACCTGAAACCGTAAGCAGTTTCAGAGAATTCAGTAGAATTAATTAGCGTTCGTGTCAGTAGATTGAGCAAGATTGTAGTACAGATGTTGGAAAAGTCCGAATATTACAACAAGGCTTTCATTCCAAGAATTATAAATCTCAAGTTATTCAGTGCGAATAACACTTTGCATTCAACTGTGAAGTTCACTTGTTCCACAATTATCTGGTCACCAAGACTTCAAATTTGCCAGGCCCAAGTGTACATGTACAAGAAACTGTACAAAGCACACTATGGAAACGTGATGTTTTAAGCACTTCGAAGAAAATGTAGTCCGCGTTTAAATATTAGTTTCTTCACCATCCTTTGTAATTCTTTCATTAATTGTTACAGAAAAAAATCTGATTTGACTTAAAAATAAACAGTGGGTTCTAATAGCAAAATCGTGTTCAGTGTTAAAACAGACATTTTGTGTCCACATTTCCTCCGAACAAGAAACTGCACGATAAATTTATCACCGGTGTCAGGAAAACTTGCCATTATTACCAAACAAAAAAGGGCATCAGTGTCTATATAGAAACTCCCTAATCTTTACGAGGAAAAAAATTGCACAAAGCTACAAACCTCGATCTTCAGTGTTTCTTGTGCTTGATCTTTTCCTCGTGGTTACGAGCCCCGATAGTGACCAAGAGAGGGCACATTTTTCCAAGCTACAGTGGCTCCTTTGGTAGGATCTGCACTTTGCTGGTTGACAAATGACTGAGGAATGTAGTTGCATCGCTACCAAAAAAAATAAACAATCTTAACCAGCATGGCTCTTTTTCAACAGATGAGGGGGTGCTTCTGCCTTTTTAAGGGCGTACTGGCGTTGTGCGGACTTTCCTGTTTTTAACCTCTCACGCACAAACACAAATTCTACTAGTGCTACAGAAAACCTTACAATAACTTCTGGACTGATTCTGTCCTTTTATTATTCTCATGTTTTATTACAAGAAGAATGACTCTATCTTGTGACGATGCAAAAACTTTTCATAATTTAAATAAGATCCCTGTTATACATGCACTCACAGAAAAAAGTACATAACTTCTCTGGTCTCTAAGGATGCATACATTAATCTGACCGCCTATAATGATTGATGTAAAGCACAAACAGGATTTGAACAGGGAAATGACAGTTCTGCATGGATTATGAACCCTTTTTTTGTTATCATCAAGTCTTATGAATCTCTTTGCTAAACACAAAGAGCCAACAAGAGCAGCAAAGAACAAGAGTTTTCAGCAAGAAGTGGTTTATTGCCTTCGTGAAATAAAATCGTATCAGGTTTCCATATTTCTTCAATCTAGTCCTGGAGAGTAAACTTCTGAACACTCCTGAAAATGCCAGAGGGAATCTTTCTAAAGAAATGTTGCCCAAAATGTTGTGTTGTGGAAAAATATGATCATATCACATGGCAGAGTATCAGCTTTTCCCAGGTTTGTCGCATTTTATTCGCCTGTGTAGTTGGGAGTCCGCTTTTCCTTGAATGCTGTCAAGCCTTCGATTCTGTCTTTGGTTGGAATAACCTGCAACAGACACACACACATTCAAAGCCTTCAATATGGTGAATCCTGCTAAGACAAGAACCTGCCTTGATTAAGCTATGGTTAAAAATATGGACTTGCTAGCCAAGGTGGGACCTTACCTGGGCATAGTAAGTCCTCTCAAACTCCATTCCTGATGTCAAATCCACCTGCAAAGGAAAACAAAAGGGGACAAGCATCAACATGATAGAAAAAAGGAGCAAGGAAAGTCACTTATTTCTAACCTTTTCCTGCCATGCCTTTTCCTGTACCTACTGTTTAAAGTGTCCATGAAATACGTGAAGCCTCTCTTGGCATAAAATCATGCACTCAGCAGGACCATAAATTTAGCTCTGCTTCTGATTGATTGAAAAGGACTCGTGATCAATGTACGCACCTCCAAACCCCTGTTAATTGCAGCTTTAGCCATTTTGATAGCTATGGGGCCTTGTGGTGTGATCTCCTTGGCCAAATCCAATGCCGCCATATAGGCGGCGTCTCCCTGCTCGTTCTGCTCCACCGCCCGATTGACCACGCCCAGTCGCTCTGCCTCTGCCCCGTCAAACACGCGAGCCGTGAAGATCAGCTCCTTGGCAATGGCCGGGTTGACGAGACGAGGAAGACGCTGGGTTCCACCTTATTCCCCCCCAAAAAGGAGAGACATCAAAATGAATGGAGGCTCATGTTTTCTTGAAACTGCCCTCGTTAATGAGATCAACAGCCCACAGAAAACATGAGAAGAGGACAAGGAAGTTTCATTCATTTGTGTGAGAAGAAATCCTCAGATAAATTCTACAGAAAACCAAGGTAATCAGGTACCGATAGGAAATCCAAATCCAAACATTAGCCTTGGCTGGATTCAAACCTCAGCCAGGAAGATGTCGGGGAACAATTTAACAAACTATCACTAAACCAATGCCACTTCATCATGAAATCCACACAAGTGCAAGTTTACCTGAATTTCAAAAAAATATGAAGATATTGAAGCAAGCTGAAATATATTCTATATTGTGACAGTTGACCAAAGATTTTCCAGACAGTTAAGGCGTACACAGGAAGAGAAATTCTGTTATTTCACAAAATGAAGCAGTCCTGAAAAGGAAACAATTGATACAAAATATCGGACTCTTACTAGTCTACAAGAGATGCCTTACCTCCTCCAGGAATGATGGCAAGGCGTGTCTCTACAAGACCCATCTTGGCTGTGTTTGCTGAAACATGCAAAGGGAAATTGATGGAGTTTTCATGTTTATTATCACTTCACGAGAGAACAAACTACAAAATGTCCACAGAGGGAGGGTTTATGACTTGACCTCACCTAGCAGTGTTGTATTCAAGTCCATCACAAGTCCATCACGAGTCATTCAGTCTTAAGCCCATGCACAAGCTATTCAAATGCACCGTGCCAAAAACATTCTTTCGTTATTGTTCACCCTGTTACTTACGACTAGCCTTGCATGGGGTCATGTGAAAGGACTTGTGGACTCGAATACAACACTGTCACTTCCTATTTGAGAGACCTATACGTGAAAATGGAACGAAAAATGATAAAAAAAACCAACTCACACATGCAATTCTCTGCACACAGCTTTTATGTTAAAAAATGACAATTTGGAAACATTTTGGTTCCTCTCATATTTTTAAATAAATCAACTCGACAAAGTCACATGTGCAATACTTCAACATGAAGTCTGTGAACTGTCTGAAATTACAGAGTAGCAATCCTTTTGTAACAGACATTAATGGAACAGCATCTCAACTAACATGAAGCGATGTATCTAAATTTACCCCACCATTTTTGTATCCCTTTGGGGAACAAAAGGTAACCCCTGCTAGACCCCTGTGGGGGTAACTGGCTCACTGATCGGAGACAGTGAAGGTAAGTCAAGTCAGTCACAAAACAATTTGGCCCATCAGAATCCTGTTTACCTCCCAGCTCCCTTAGCATGAAAAGATTGAGAATATTTTGATTTCCCTTAGTAACGCATCACAAGTTGATCCCTAGCTAACACAAGTACTGATATAAACTTGTGGGTGGAGAGAGGTGATGGGTTGAGGAGCCTTGCCTAAGGCCACAACATAGTGCCGGCAGCTGGATTTGAGCCCCTGGACTCTCGGCGATGGTGCATGTAACCCACCTGCTAACCTCATATCACATGACAAGGCGAGCTCCAGGCCTCCGCCTAGTGCCACCCCATCCAGGGCTGCGATGACAGGCATGGGCATCTCTCCGATGTCCGTGATCAGCTTGCGTGCATTGCTGACAAACGGCCCGACTTCGCTGGGCTTCATCTTGGCACGCTCCTTCAAGTCAGCCCCTGACGGTCGCAAGATTGGTTGGTACAGTATTTATCACAGAAAAAGTCAACTGAATTGTACCCAAACCTACATGTATGTATCCATGCATTCCCTAAAAAGTTGGATGAATGACTTTCCCACATTGTTTCTGTGAGCAATCCTACATGAATCAGGTTAAAGCACAATTGAGGGCGCTAGCCTGCACCTAGACAAGAAAACCAAAGCTTACTCCTGAGGCTTCTTTCATGGAGTCTTCTTAATGATACTTTCAAAACTCAACCCTGTGCTGTCATTTCAAGCCAAAGGCATTATCTCTCTCGTTTGACAAACAAAATACATGTACTATGACTTTCAAAACAACATAATTACAAAGACTCTAAAGTTGTCAATTCATCCAAACACTAGCACAGCCAAAGGGCAGGATGTTGGAGTAATATTCTGCAGTTTAAGAGTAATCCTAGGCAAGGCAAGGTGTAAATCCACCGATATCAGTTACCTTTATATCATGTTTTTCTGTCATTTTGAACAGCTTCAAAGGAAAAC
Organism: Acanthaster planci; assembly: GCF_001949145.1. Next base: position 670,937 of record NW_019091436.1, read on the forward strand.
AATTGGGGTTTTTTCTATTAAAGAGGATTTCCAACTACCCCAGAATTCTTGCTGTTCACTGGTTATTATAGTAACTGGCCAATGAGGTCAAGAAAAGCAATCATGCTAATTATTTTACCTGCTGAAAATACTCCAGGTACATCACTTTTGAGTATGACCACTCGGGCATTCCTGTCATAAGTGATTGATGATACTGCATCTTTAAGCTTTGGAAAAAGGAAAATACTACATCTTTAAGCTTTGGAAAAAGGAAAATACTACATCTTTAAGCTTTGGAAAAAGGAAAATACTACATCTTTAAGCTTTGGAAAAAGGAAAATACAGAAATCTTTAAGCTTTGGAAAAGGAAAATACAGAAATCTTTAAGCTTTGGAAAAGGAAAATACAGAAATCTTTAAGCTTTGGAAAAGGAAAATACAGAAATCTTTAAGCTTT
>NW_019091436.1:671482-698914 GCF_001949145.1 Acanthaster planci
TTTCTTTAAGCTTTGGAATAAACAAAATACAGTAACAATAACTGAGCAACACGCTGAGCACAGCCTAGAAAATGAAAAAGTCCTAAAGTTTGTTGACATATGGAATGCAAAACAAACATTTGACAACATCGTGTGGAAACCAAACGAAAGCATGAGGCACAGTTTCAAAGTATGGCATGAGATTCTAGAGTGGTTTTGGTAAGCTGTGAAATTTCAGTTTTATAAATACATGTACATTTACATTTTATTCCAAATCGAATCTTCAATGCTACATTATATGACAAGAGATGGGCTTGATTTTTGAGTATGTGATCCTAACTACATGTAATGTTTTTCAGGTACACTGATTTTATAAATCCCCCCAAAACCTGTTCATTTGTTTGTGTCATCCAATCCCATGATGCATTGCAAATGTTAAAACGGCTTATTCTCTTTAGTCATTTTTTTCCGAAAATAGAATTTCCAGCTTTATCCAAAATGTCTCTTATCATCCTATATTGCCATTGCCTGCCGATCACTTACCAACTGTACAATATTTCGACTGAAGGAATTCTTTGCCTCTGGCCGATTTAATGCAAGAACCACCACTCCTACAGCGGGAGAAAATTTTGACACAATAATCTCAGGTATATGTATTTTGTTTAGAGGGAAGTAAAGTCAAACTTTAATGTCGACAGGGAAATATTGCCTTGTTTGTCTCGCAAGGCAATATGCATCAAAATGCTGCAATGGCAAAATTTCGTCACACATGTCGCAGCCGGCCGGCGTGACTACCTTGCTCCAGCCCCATGAGCCACGCTTTACACACGACACGCACTTCAGGACCAAAATGGACCATACAAATACAAAGTTGTGCAAAATGGGCATTTGATGTCAATCTCTTACATACATGTATGACTGTTGCTTGTGGTTCATGTTTCCATGCAATTTTTATGCTGTTTGTCTTTGGCAATATCTATGGTTGTGCAAATTTTAAACTTGCGTGCAAATTTTGAATTTGTGCAATTCAAGGATTGCGCTCAACAGATGTAATGCTGAGCATGCCGAAGAAGTTTGTTGGGGCGGTACATGTAGGCCTAGATCTATACTATCATGTCTATCATATCCATGGGCTATTACCCCAGCCACTGCCCAACAATGTGCCAAGCTTTTCAAACAGGCCATGCATATCAATGGCCTATTTGTTATGGATGGGCAATCATCTTGCCGCCGCCTGCTGTCACTGTCATCATAATCATGGTCAGTGGTCATGGTTGTTACGCATGTCATCTCATCTAGAGACAGTCATGAATAAATGAGCAAGGGCACTGTTTATTTGGAAACTCATTTTCTTAATTAGGAAACTGTGATTAAAATTCTTTTCTTTTGCACGCTGTAGCTCCTCTATTCAATTTCCAATTTCAAATTTTTGAAATATGAAGTAAAGCCGGGATTTGATTCACTGAAATAAGGCACAAACATGACAAACACGAACAAAGATTTGACAAAAACATAAATTTTAAGCTTTTCAGTTAAAATCCACACTCATTTCGTGTACAACTACAGAATGATTACTGCTTGCTCTGCGCCATTACAAGTGTAGAAACATGACAAAAAACATCTCAAAACATCCCCACTTCAAATCGATGTTTCTTTGCTTTCCAGTGCCTGATGGAATCCAAATTTATATCTTAAAAAAATTTGTCACATCCTTTCCAAGATAAACATGATAAATAAAACAGAAAAAAATAATTCAAAAATTTATTAAGCCTATGCTATCCTATTATTAGTACTAAGGCCTAGCCTCTTTCATGTTTTTATCTTAATTCTTATTCGGCATGTTCAGGTTAGGCCCTATGTCATGTACATGTAATGATGTATAGGCCTATGCTGGTCATCGAGGAAATTTCACCTGTTCACCACTTGATCTTACCTGAGTAGTCACCTTCTAAATAACGAACACGAAGATCATCCGCACCAGAACTGCTGCCAAAACATCTGCAGAACGCTGCTACGTCACTCACTGCATGGCCTTTCCTGTTAAGATTAGCAAGAGTTTTAGCAACGTGCCTTGAGAAGAGCGCCATGTTGTTTCACATTTCCCTCGTCTACATGATATGACAGAGGGCGCTGCACTTAAATGTAAGATGCTAAGTATGCATCAAGTACATTGTGTACTTACGCTTACGAGTTCTTCATTCAGAGGAGGCCGTGACCTTGGCTTTTTATAACAACTTCAAAGCATAAAACAGAGGGCCTGAAACCATGTTACATATACTACCCATTTAGCTCCCAAACGTGGAATGATGATAAATGATTAAATTTCGTTTGAATGTATTTCCCGGATATGCGATAATGATGAAGGAAGACTGCTACGAGTTTACCTAAGTACGATACGTAGAGCGCACGTGCGACCACATGCGGATAACGTACTAGGCCGGGAATCGAATGTACGCACGTATTGAATTGATATGGACGTACGTAGTACGGATTAAGTTACGCCGGTCGTATCAGGAAGTCTCGCGTGCGCTACTGTTGGCTTTACGCCTGTCAAGTGCTTGAATTGAGGGTCAAACGTTGGGGATGTCATCTTGAAAATAAAGGTCTGTGGTGGCAGAATTGGACTTTTTCTCAAGCATCCACGATTATGAATGCTCCAGCAATGGGAGATTTAATGCCAGACGGGTATCATCGGTTTGATTTGAATAAAGTGACGTGGGAAGTACCTGTCCGTTACCAGAGACTGTCGGTTGTAGGTGCGGGAGCCTATGGATCCGTGTGGTGAGTATTTCAGAAACCGTGTATTTCCGACATTAACCGCCGAAGGCGTGCTGAGGCTCCGCTCCATAAAAAGGCGTGGCTTGTGTTTATAGAGTCAGTGTTTTTTCTAATCCTAGTTGAGTACTTGGGAAAATATGATACATGGACGCCAGTAATTATTCCCTACAGTGACCTGTTAGCCGTCAGAAAGCAAAAACATGTCCAGAAAAGTTAAATTTAGGAGGGAAAAAACAAGTAGTTTAAGGTTTATTCCGACTTGGAAAACAGAATTTTTCAGACCAGTCCCATAGGATTTGTGCACTGGGTACTGGGTGTTTAATAAGCGGCGTCCGTACATGGAATTCTACCCGAGCACTTTTCGAGTAGGGGCCTACCAAATTCTCTGCCAAAATATTTAACTGATCTACAAAGGTACAAAGCCGACGAATGTTGGCATTGGACGCTAGGCCCAGCTAGCTATCTGGGGTTTAATGCACAAAGCAAAGACTACCCTCCAGAACTGTGGGGTACGTGGGTAGCATAGTGAGCCGATGGCGAACCCCACCGCACCATGCACACAATTCTAGGGGTAGCCCTTTCCTACAATTCACATCTTGATCTTACCCTGCATACCCAGTGTTGGAGTACTCGTACTTGGATCTTGGGCAAACTTGACCCCTTGTTATTTAGTACTCAACCCTAGTACTCGAGAAAAATTTGACATTTCGAGTACTTCATATTTTATTGATAGCGTTTTCGAATTTCAGGCACTGGGTGACGAACAAAAACTGCCAGAGAATTCATTGATTTGTCACTATGTAAACATTTTTACACAAATAAGTGTCCACAGTATTACCAACATGTACTCAGTAAACTGAAGGCAATTGTTGCATGTGTTTGTTTTAACCGAAGATGCGTTCGCTTGAGTATTTCATTTGTTTGCTTACCTTCTGTGTACTGTACATGTACTCCAACTAGGACTCGGACTTGGCCCCATCTCGACTCAGCGAATGTAGGCTTACTCATACTCAGTGTTTTGGACATGTTGGACTTGGACTGGTCACCAGTGTATTTGTACTTGACCTGGGACTCGGCCCCTAAAGTACTCAGAATACTCAGATTTGCATACTCGACTCCAACACTATCTTATTTGAATATTGGCCTTCTAAACAACGAACACGAAGATCTCCGCACCAGAACTGCTGGCAAAACCTCTGCAGATGTACCTCTTGACTGCATCACTCGTCCTGTTCAGATCACATTTTAGACATTAAGTCAGAGTTGTTGTTATGCCTGTTAAAGTTGATGTCACTTTGGCAATATTATTCCATTGTGTCACTCCCCGCTGTTTAGAAGAAGAAGGTCTGAAAAGGTTAGCCCGATTTTTTTCCACGTGCCTTTAGTTTAAAGTTAAATGACATGAATGAAGCTGGAGCGCCATTTAGGTTAAATTTCCCTTGTCGAGATGACAGAGGGCGCTGCACTTAAAAGCTAAACATTCATCAAGTCCACTGTGCACTTGCGCCTACAAAGAGTTGGCAACCTTTGGCCTTTTGTTAAAAGTTCAAAGTATAGCAAAGAAAACCTAAAATTATGCTACATATACTGCTAATTTAACTCTTAAAATTTGGAATGATAATGCCATGGGGTTGAAGATGAATGATAAAATTTCGTTTGTGCGCATTTCCCGGATATGCGATAATTGCGAGGGAAGCCTGTTTTCGAGTTTACCTAGGTACGATACGTAGTGCATACGTGCGACCGTATGCGGATCACGTACTAGAATATTAATGTACGCACGTTATTGGCTGGGCATGGACGTATGTAGGGCACGGATTAAGCTGCGACCCGCCAGCCGTATCACCGAATGTCGAGCGTGCGTTACTGTTCGCTTTACGCCCAAATCTCTGTCAAGTGCTTGAATCGAGGGCCGAATGCATAGTTGAAAATAAAGGTTTGTGGTCGCAGAATTGGACTTTTTCTCAAGTATCCAAAACCATGGATGCTCCGGTAATGGGAGATTTACTGCCAGGCGGGTATCATCGGTTTGATCTAAATAAAACGACGTGGGAAGTACCTCTCCGTTACCAGAGACTATCGGCTGTAGGCGCAGGAGCCTATGGATCTGTGTGGTGAGTATTTAAGAAACCGTGTATTTCCGACACTACTGCCAAATTTTCCCTTCAACCTTCAGGGATTGTACATGTATACTTGGGGCCCCATGTTTTTTTACATTTTAATATTGCGAAACTGGTAAGTCCCCCTCCACCAAAGAAAGGCAACACTCTCTTTATTGCGCTGACCCTATTTTTTGGAAATTTCAAATTGTAAATTGTGCAGTCAATTCAAAAGTTAAAATGTAACTCTCCCTTCTATGTTATACTGGAAAAGGGTCCCCAAATTTACAATCCCCCAACCTTCAACCTGACGTGTTCTGTGCAGGCTGAGGCGTCGCCCCAACAGTCGCGTGGTTGTTGTTTATAGAACCCGTGTTCAATCTTCAATCAATCAATCTTGCTTATTTTTCCACATAACGATGCAGTAAATATCACAGATCTACAGCAGTAAATGTGGATGGGGCCTCTAAAAGTTTTAGTAGTGGCCCTGGAAATTAAGTTAAAATAACAACTACATGTACAAATTTTTTAAAAAGTACAAACACACCATACACGTAGTGACGTACACCTTTACAAACAAATAATAAAAGTACATTTAAACATAACAGAAATTACAAAGGATGGAACATAATCAGTAAAACCCATTAATGAATGGTTAATTTACAGGTGATTATTCAGTAAGTGATTTTTTATATTTGCGTATGGATAAGGATAGACTGCAAATATTTTTTTAACGAGAAATCCATTGAGTTCCATAGTTACGGGGCCTTCATGCCTAACTGTACTAGCAGCAAGCTTAGTACGCGAAGAAACATAGGGGTCATCTGAACATGGATCGTCTAGTAAAGTGGTGATGAGTTTAGTGATGGAAGTAATGAATGTCGTGTTGTCATCTTTAGTCGACTACTTTTCGAGTACCAAATTCTCTGCCAGATATTTAATTGGTTTAAGGTGGAACAAGCTGAAGGACATCTGAAGTTACTGAACATTGTCAGTGCTGGGTGATTAATAGGCCTATAAATGTTCGGCCTTAATGCACAAAAAGGTAAGATTACAAGATGATGACTTCAGACCATCACTGTTTATAAATGGGGGGGGGAGTGTTTAAGATGTATTTTGGGGGATGTTCCTTATCTTTAGCATAGCACACTGTTCCTATTACAAGGAAATAAAGTCTACCTTTATGAAACAACTCACTTCCATACAAGTTGGTAGTGCTGTCCTCTTTCATATCAGAAAGATTGTGTGAGTGAAAAGAGGACTGGGTTTTGGTTTCTGAGGGAAAATATGGGTCAAAACGGCAGTGTTCATGATGCATTGAAGAGGCTTGAGCAAAGACAAATTAGTGAATGTAGTCTGGTTCCTTGACCTGGATGAAATCTTAGTATATTCACAAAGGCTGTCTGTAAACCAGACATGAAACAAAGTGGCCTGACCTGACTGAGCAGTGGTTGTTCTTCAAAAGGTGAAAATTGTGGTTTTTAATTTTTACTTAAATATTGTCAAAATTTACCCAAACTAGAGGTGTTAAGATTGATGAACATGATGAATATTTGCTCAAGGTTAAATTTTCTTCCTTCCTAACAAGGCCAATATTTGGCAGTGAACTTGGTGCTCAAAAAGTGCATACAGTACACCTGTATATTAGACAACAACCTGGCATGACTGGACAGAGCTCACTTGTTAGTGTTACATGTATTGTCAACAACCTGGCATGACTGGACAGAGCTCACCTGTTAGTGTTACATGTATTGTCAATACATTGTTTAATCAGGTCGCCATACTTATATCTGATTAATCCCTTACACACCGGTATTAATTTTTTCCTTTTACTATTTACTCTAACTCACCATCACTATCATTGACGAAATGATATTTTTAGTTGTCATGATTGTGTTGAATCCAGTAATGGGCCATATAACCTGTGCCGGTTTTGTTGTTGTTTTTTGACTTTGATAGTCACACTAGTCAAAAGCAAGACAACATAAAGACATACAATACTCCAGTTACTGGTTCTAGTGCTGTATGTGTGTGCCAAGGACCCCTGCCGAAACCTGGACATGTTGCAGTGTTACCCTGCATTGGTGGTGTTTTTTATTTCCAGAAACAGACCCGCAGTTCTGGTCACACTGCACTCGCCATCCTGCTTGCAAAACAAACTACAGGTGCATTGAAATGAGCACACGGTCGATTGAATACTTTCATTTTCATGCTTGCCAGGTCATCATGATTGATTCATTACATTTCTGTGTGCCTTAGCAACAACACGTTCTTTGTAAAGAAATTTATTGTGGGAACAAGTTTGGTTGGCGAGAAACCCAGACTACATGTACATGTACATACCGTACATTTAAACAGTGAAGCTATAAGGTTGTTTGTTTGATTTTCTGATTCATTAGCCACTGTTTTCTTATTTGTTTGTGCTTTCTTTTTATTTTGTGAGGGAATTTTTGATTCAAGGACGAGGTATTTAATTGGCTGCATTTTCAGATTGCCTCATATTTGCTCTTGCTGTAATTGTAATTCCTATTCAAGAATAGCCGGTTAACAATTAAACTCACAGATTTAAAAAGCAAAACTGTTAGAATTCTATTTTCCCCTCAAAAGCCCAATTTTCAAACTTGAATGATGAGGTTACCAGTAGAATACATGTAAGTGAATCTGGACGGTTACAAGGTAAGTGAGATTTCCAGATAAGGTACTACATATACATTTTTTTGTGTCCCGACAGTGCTCAGACAAATGCATCAAATTCCTTGTCATACTATAGTCACCAATTTTGAAAAATGATAAACTGGGAAAGCATGGTTATGTTCATCACTCCATTGACAGCTGCTAGGGTGATTCTTCCAACTTATCTTGTCATAAAGGGTGCCATTGACAGCCCAGTTCACCTAATTCAGGCTGTCGTTCTTTTTTCGCCTTTTTGTGTGGTGTACTACCTGTACATTAAATTAATGTACATTTAAGGACAATGTGTGATGAAGGTTTACTTCATGTGTACCTACATATATCAGTGGAGGGTACTTGTATTTATCTCACTTGGTTCAAGGTTCCCATATTTAAACTGTACATCTTGACTGCCAAGACCGAAAGATATGGACCTGCACATTTTCTTTGATCAGACATAAAAAAAGACCCCCTGCTTATCTGACTTCCTGCTATTATGCAACATATTATAGGAATATGGAACTCGTCCAGAGAAAATGGCAAACGACATCTTGGAAGCACCGACAGAAAACACGTAGAACAGCTTTGGATACATGGGAACCTTTCTTTGATGTCACTGTCATGTTGATCCTTCTTCTTTCACAGCTCGGCCCTCGACACCAAGACCGGCACTAGCGTTGCCATTAAGAAGCTTTCTCGTCCGTTCCAGTCTGCAATACATGCCAAGAGGACTTACCGAGAGTTGCGATTGCTTCAACACATGGACCATGAGAATGTGAGTATACTTTTACATGCGTGTTAGCTCACTCCAGCATTAAAGGGCTTTGTATGTACATGTGTGTCTGACTCACATGAGTCTAGCGAGGGTACTTTGACACAAGTTAAACCCACGGTTCCAGCTGGTAAATTGTAAACAGTAGTCAAAGTTTTAGCTGAAGGTACAGTTTTGCAGCCACTGTTATTACTTTTTGCAGTGCAGTGCTGAGTAGAGGCTTTCTTTTTTTCTCTTGCAAAAAAGCCAGTTTGGTATTTCAACAGTACAGATTGAACTGTATCCAAGGTCATTTTGGAACAGCAAAGGATGCAGTCCACTAACTCAAGTCCCATTGAAAATAGTGTAAAATCAGTGTTGTTCCAATAACATGCATACCAAGATCCCTGAGATTTCAGAAACACAAAGGAAATTGTTGTCTAGTCCCTAATCTTTCAATTTCTTTTCAATTTTTTGTGAGTTAACCACTTACATTTTTAAGTATTCCCACTAAACAAAATCACCCCCCGAAAAGTGATTTTTCCAAAGTCCAATTGCAGCCATTTTTCAAGTGGCAACCCTCAACTTTCTCGGGCACTTAGGACCATTTTTCAACCGTAGTTTTAGCCCTTCTGCTTTCATATGAAAGCTCAAAGACCCAGGGAGTTGATCCCGGCAACAATTTACACAATCTCACCATTTTGGGGGCCAAACAATCTCCTTTTTCAAAAGATACTGTGGGGGCACTTTTAATGCTAATGAGCTGGCCAAAAATTCTCATTTGAATTAGTGGTCTGCACCCTTTAGGACCACAGCTAAAAGTTGTAAATGTACGCCAATTGGCAACTGACAGCTAGATTCCTGGACCCTTGTGCAAGAAGAGTGCTCAGCTCTGCCCTGAACCAATAGCCAACTAAACTTGAAGCAAGCCCATGGTGCAATTTGTGCCACATGTTACCAGCAGGAGAAACCTCCTCAACTTCAAGTACATCAGAAAGTTTGATTACTTTAGACTGGTTCCCAGCTCCATGTATGGTAGTACATGTGCATGTAGTTGGTTTGCTTTTAAATTGAAGTAGTACTTAAGCCCCAGGCCGTGGAAGTGCACATACATGTACCAACAAAGCTATCATATCAAAACAAAGAGGGCATTTCTACACATGTACATGTTCATGTGGGGGTAGGTCATTGTTTATTTTTACAATAATTCAATCTCTTGACCATTTCCCACAGGGTGGGGGGTTCAGATAGTAATTTATATGTTTCGATTAGAGAATCTATTGTCAGTTTGCTGAATTTGTTGTCATGAATTTCAGGGAATTTGCAAAATGCATGTGTTTCACTAATGGAGAAAAAGCGGAACTGTTATTTTCAAAACAATTTTTTCAAAACTGAAAATTAATTGAGAAATGACTTGCTTAGCTGCAAACTCTGAGCTCACATGATGGCTCTGGAAGGCAGTACATCAGGATTCAGCTGATATACATGTACGTGTAGGCTCACATGTAACTTGCATGATGAATCCCATCAAGGACTATCAATTTATTTTGTTAATATTCAACCTGACAGTGCGCAACACTAATAAATTAACCCAACCTAATGGGCTTTCTTCCAAGATAGATTACATTTGATTTTACATCACCTAATGCAGTTTGCATTGTTCACATGCGTAATAAATGTCTACGACCAAATGTTTTACATGTGTAATATACATTCCCCTCCAATTCTTTCACGCCTGCTACATTAGACATAAACAATCCGACCGTCGAACTGAATAAGAACACTGAATGGCATGATGGCATCGCTCTGCCACCCCTAAAATTCCAGACAGCAGATGTCCACAACTGCTCAGTAACTTGATTTTATTTCAATGTGGATGGTGCACATTGCTGAGGCTTCTCATGCATTACATGCTGTGCTTGAGAAAGGACATTAATAAATATGTTTGGCATTAAGACTTGTAAACACAGCATGATTGATGGATGGTGCATTTCGTGTGCTTGAAGGAGCTCTATTTTATGCTGTTCAAGTACGGTGTACGTGTATATATGAAACCTTGTAATGCGTGTGGCTACAGAGCTCTGTCAATGTGGAGCACAGTTTGTAATCGGTTAATAGGCCCTATTCGTGGGGACCCCATTTCAGTCATATTCCACAATGTACATGTAGTGTATTTATTTGAAAATGTTAATTTCAAAGAACCAGACTATATTCTACGATGTCACTGCAACCCACAAAATCGCCTGGTACCATCCCATTAAGGGTTTCAAATTTATACGTTCAAGAATACGACTGAAATTGGGGACGCCGCAAATACTTTCCATTATACACTAGTCATGGAGGATTCCTTTCTCCATGAACTACGCTACAGGGTTTGGGGCAAGAGTTCATCTTCTTATGAAAATTGTAAGTTTAAGCTTACTGACATTTCTTGCTCTAACATGTTGAAAAAGGCTGAAGAAAATGTACTCATTGAAAATTAATATTCCAAGATTTAACAGTAGTGATACTCTGCATGTAACATTGAGCATTTTTTTTAAACAGTATCTGCCCATTTTTTCCATGATTTCACTATACCCACCTTTTATTAGCCTTGGTCATTAAGTGTTAATGGATGGTCCATCTCTCTGCTAGTAGTTTGAACCTGCAATTGTTAATGTTATCACTGATTTTCATCAGCAAACTTGAGGAAAGTGTCCTATTATTGTAGTGTTTCATGCTTTCCATTTCTCTGGAAGCGTTATTTGTTGCAGAAATTAGACATTGCTTTATGCTGAGGCTCTTGAAAATAAATTCAAGTCTTAGTAGCTTTGCTTTCCCACGTTTAGTAGCACCATCAGGAACTGATGGATGTAATGGTTAGCAAGAGCACTTCATATAAAGGTGATGATGACTTTCATATGCCATCAGATAATCAGTTTACTTGACGTGTTTTGCCGCGGAGATTCACTGGAGACCTTCCGCGATGTATACATGGTGACGCATCTCATGGGAGCTGATCTCAACGGAATCACCAAATCACAGCGACTTTCTGATGAGCACGTGCAGTTTCTTGTCTATCAGATCTTACGAGGGCTCAAGGTGGGTGTGCTCAAAAGTGACATGTGTTGTTTAAATGCTTGATTTTAGTGCAATGTTGTCACAGTATACACATAATATGCATACAGGGCTATGTATGTAAGAAATAAAAAATTTCTCATCAGGGATTTTATAAATGGAGAAGTATTTTACCAAGATGGAGGAGGGATTTTCTGGAATCTGTTGTTTATGTTTTTGCATGTTAATTAAAGGAGTGGTCTGTAATCATCCATCTATGTGTAATGGGTTCGAAACTAGCATTGTAGCTATATTGTCAGAAACAGATACCTACATGTACATTAAACAAAGTCAAAATATGTGTCCAGGGGTATTTTTAAAATTCCACAAAATAAATGGAACAATGTACCAGAAGAGCTCGGTGGAACCAGGGAAGCTGATGGGAAAGAGAAACCGGTGTATTGCTTTTCTTGACCCCAACTTACATCTGATTTCCAAGGCTTTTTCAAAGGGAAACTTCCTAAATCCTATCAGTTGTAAACATTGTGCAATAACCTTGGGCCAGGGTTTCTTACAAATTAATATTAAGCACATCCAGCTGCATGATTGGCTACCCAGTCCTGAATCTTTAAGCACCTTACAAAGTTTTGATAGAGTCAGATTTGTAAGGTGAAAGAGGCATTGCTTTTAAATGAGTCTAAATGCAGCAGATACGCATATGCACAATCTAAAGAAACTTTTTCAAAAGGAGTACCAAGTGGTCCAGATAATGGTGACGTCTCATTAAAACCTGAAAATTAACAATCCAACGAGGCCCGATTTGAGTTCTGGTATCATTGCATATAGCAGCAAACTGGTAGCCTATTTATAGTCACAAGGTTTTATTAACTTGCATTGCATCTGTTATGGGAGACAATATCAATACACTGAATGTGAAATGATGTAATTTGATATGCTGGACATTCAAGCTGTCAGCATTGACAGGTGATTATGGACTTACAGGTGCAATATTGCTAGTACATAATGCAGACAAAACAATACAAAAACAGAAGAGTGATGAATTTGAAAGCATCATTGGGCAAACTGCAATGGTAATTTATTCATTTCTGACGGGGTACATGTAGTCACAGTGTAGACAGGGTAGTAAATTCATTGTGTGAATGGTCTGCTTACATATACCTGTACATGTACATCCTGTCTGGTTTCCTGGGGCATGATTGTGTGATATGCCATAGATAGTGCAGCATGCATTGCATATCAAAATGTATGTCATATGCATGTACATAAACTGCAACATGTACATAAGTCTGTACATAATTGTGTCCTTACTGGTATTCAAAAGCCGTGTTCCTCCATTTCACACACTTGAGCTGCTAAAAACAATCATGTGCAATGCAGTGATGCATGTCCATGCCTAATCTACATGCACACTGTTGCTAAACGAGAAATACGTGTACATGTATTACCCAGGTACATGTGCACTTAAATGTTATTTGGCTGTTTAAAAATTTATTGATTTACAATCTACATAGACTATATTCATTTCTCTGTTCCATCTGTGACTGTGTGGTACCAACATTTTTGTTAAACTTGGAAAGGGGAATAAATCATATCTAAGGAACTTGCATATTGCATGTGTTCAACCCAACTGTCCTACATTGTCCCTTTTTACATGAATTTTTTTTGCCCACCTTTGAGGGTTAGCTTGAGTTATATTTTAATCCTTAACCTATCTGTTAGTAGATTAAATGACAGTGTACGTTTCTTGGTCTGCACGTGTGCAGGTATAATGGTCCGTTTCAATTTTGTCCATGGATGTCTTCTTTGTTAGCCAATGCTTTCATCTTGTTCGGTTCACAGTATATCCACTCTGTAGGTGTGATCCATCGAGATTTGAAGCCCAGCAATCTGGCTGTTAATGAAGACTGTGAACTCAGGGTAAGTTAACACCAGTTTAATTTTCATCCCCTTAATGTACTACATTCAGCATCCGTAACAGTTCTTGTACTAGTACTCATATGTACATGTAGTTATACACGAAGGGAATCACACATTATGTGAAGCTTTTTGTTACTATTGTAACCAGAAGTGGCCAGGACTAGACACTAGTGCTGCAAGTACATGTAGGTGCCTCAGTTCGGAAATGGTTCAGAAATTTTTGTCGAACTTCGATTCAGTTCGGGTTCGGACACACATGTACCTGTATGTACATGTACATGTATAGTGTACCTGTACATGTACATGTACAATGCACATTGAGACATCGAGGAGCTCACTATGAACCATCGCCATCCATAAGCAACTTCAATTTGAACATAATTTTTTCTGAACTGTCTCCCAAAGTTTGTTAAAATTCCACAGCAAGGTGGTGTGTTTTGCCGACCCAAAGCGGTCGTGTTTGGACCACGCTTGACTCAACAAAACGATCGTAGGCTATGTGAAAACAGAAAAAACAGTATGCTCAAATGGGAGTTTCCTCTGTTACAGATTACAAGATCAAATTAGATTTCGAGCAACTTGTGTTTTGGTAATTTTTCATGAAGCAGATTCAACTGCCAAACCGTGGCTTTGGTGTATTCAAAGAAGAACCTTGGTATCATGTCGGCATTCTTTCCCAGGTCGGCGCCCACGTGGCCAGGGGCAATTTTCCATCAGTCTTTTTCAAACGGATAACGGCATTTTGTTATTTGAGATTTGTGAACAACTTAGAAATCTGGCAAAGTTCCATTCCAACATATTCACACTATCAGTTTGATTAAACATGATCAAACAAAATGCAAGTTAGGCCACTACGCGAACCCAATCTTGTCGCGTGCCGGCCCGCCTAGCAAAGTCAATTTTCCCTCCAGAGTTGCCTTCGATCGAGCACAAGTTCGACTGTGATCAGCATCCAATCAAAATTTGTTTTGCATGGCCATTTATGATATCATTGGCCCAATACAGAAGGACGTGGCTATTGGAAATTGGCAAACATAATGATAAATCTGAATTATACATGAGCACATTTCGTTGTTATGAGAATTTAGAAGCGTTGTGCAGCTGAAATGCTGTACGTTGCATGTTCTCCGTTGATTGTTGGTGAATTCTCACCACTACTTTTTACAACCATCCTATGATGCGAGGCCATTGTAAGTTTACTGTACATGTACGTGCCATGACGCATGTACATTTACAGTACATGTGTACTTGCGCATGTGCTGAGTGTCGGTGGGGTGTCACTCGTTAATCCATTTTTTGTTGTGTTTGCTTTTTGCCAAGTTTTCTTGCATGCATTCCATTCCATTTCATTGATAGTGCATTCCATCATCAATTCTATCAATGCCATGCCATATTAAAAAGCTGAACATCCAGACTGACCATTTTGGTGTGGTTTGGTTCGGTTCGAAAGTGCCAGGTTCGATAATTTTTTGTTTGGTTCAGCAGTTCGGCTGCAGCACTACTTGACACCCATAGTGGCTTTAAGATTTAGGGGGTTCTCAAGTATGCATGTATATGAAAGATTGAAGGAGTTTTGAATACTATTTGCAGTTCTGTCATCATAATTCCATCCCCTCCCCCTTCCTAAAATGATGGTCCGTGGAATTCTGAATACTTCAAAAGAGAAACAGAAGTTGTAAAACTTCATTCAGTAAATGCTGTTTTCCAAAACGATGTTTTGCACCTGTGAAAAGTTTGGCCGGTGAAGAATTGATAAGGTCAACAAATATTTGACATTGCAGCAGAAATTTAGTGCTTCTATTTTGCCACATTTTTTACTGTAAAGTGTAAAGTTTTGAGTTTCCTTGTTCCATTTTATCCTGCTGCATTGGGTTCAGATACTTGACTTTGGACTTGCTCGTCAAGCAGACGATGAGATGACAGGTTATGTAGCAACGAGATGGTACCGAGCACCAGAGATCATGCTCAACTGGATGCATTATACCAACACGGTGGACATGTGGTCTGTGGGCTGCATCATGGCAGAACTGCTGACTGGGAAAACGCTCTTCCCCGGAACAGATCGTATCCTTTAGTTCCTGTTGCTGGCCAACTTTGCCTAGAACCGTGACAGGAAAGTGAGCCAGTAGCAAGCTCCTTGTTTGCTGCCAGCTTGCTGAGTTTATACTGCTGGAGTGTTACTGCAGACTGGCACAGTATAAACCTTTGTTTTGTTTACAAACATTGACCGTCATTTTGTACTCATAACTGAAGTTTACTCTCACTGACTTCGCAACAGTCAACGAAATCCATTATTCGATCTTACACATTCACACAAAGTTCCCCACTGATTAGAAGGCAAATGCTGTTAGACTTACTCATGGAAAAGCTAAGTTGGGTAAAAGAGATGATCTTCCCTCAGAAATGTTACCTCTTAATTGACATTTCAGATATTGATCAGTTGAATCGCATCATGGCTGTAACTGGGACACCAGACGCTGAAATTCTCGCTAAAATCCAGAGTGAAGACGTAAGTAGCAATTTCCAAGCCTTGCCAGTTGTTTTCATTGGTACCATGTGTAATCACTCAAATGTGAACCAACAGTGACCCATTTTTTGGGGGGGGGGGCACAAGCCATGTTAATGACTTCATAGCATACAAGTTTCACAAGCCTTCTTCACATTGTCTGCGTCACACAGGCTCGGAACTTTGTCAAGTCCCAGCCCAAGAAGAAGAAGATAAATTTTTCTGAGTATTTTACGGGGGCCAACAAGCATGCCGTGGATCTGTTGGAAAGAATGCTTCAGTTGGACGTGGACAAGCGCATCACGGCCGAAGAGGCACTCAGACATCCCTATGTCTCCAAATACCACGATGAGAGTGATGAACCAACTGGCGAACGATTTGATGACTCCTTTGAGCCACAGGATTTGTCCGTACAAGAGTGGAGAGGTCAGGGGGGCTTGATTGTTACATATTCATGAGGCTTCTTGTATTTTTTCATTGGCTAACATGTTTGTCATTTTTTCCGTATCCATGCCTTGCCTTCCTTTCAGTTTTTTTGACTCCCAAATTGTGGAGTTTAAGAGGTTAATCACTCTGATAATTCCACTTTTCGGCACTCGGTGTTAAAAAAGAACTAGGTGCAGGACTTCAACAAATGATCCTTTCTGACGCATACAGGGTCTTCCTTGTAATCTACTACACATTACAAGAATTTTGTGAAGCTGTGAGAAGAATTGTTATTTAATATTTTATTATTATTTGTCTAATGAAACATTTTCTTGTATTTCACCAGTGCTCATATTTGAGTTGATCCACGCTTTTCAGCAACGGTGAGGGCCAGTTTTTCCACCCACAAGATAGAACACCTGCCCCTCTCCTCCACCTCCGACAGACAACCGGTGGCATTACTCGTGATGGTAGCATCTCTCATTGATTGCCCCTGACAACTCTTCTTAATAACTGTTCTAACTAAATGCAACGTTAGCCAGTCACCCAGACAGCTTTTTGGGGGAGTGGTTCTTATTTCTGACAAATTTAGCAACTAGCAATACAAATAGAGTTTTGGTTTGTTGCGTATTTGACCCCTATTCCAAATATCAAAGTTTACTTAAATACAAGATGGTTGACATGCTCAGAATCCCATCCAATGATCTAAAGCCAAAGTTGGCAAAACGCACTGCCATCTTTCTGCCTGGAGGCACTGTCTTGTAAGTAACTGTTGGACTTGGAAAATGGACTCAACTGCTGTTGGATTCATGGATTGTTCTGAGGCACATTAAATGAGTAGAGAGCTGGAAATCTGTTGTGACATCATGTAGCAATTGATACATGCATATTCATGATCTGACGTGTATATTCATGATCAATACATGTATATTAATGATTTGTACATTGATATGTACTCCAGGGTATGCTTGTCATTTCTCCATAGTATACACGTGTACTTTAAGTGGAAGTTCTTCTCTTCATGAAGTGTTGCCACCGGTTTGCAAACATGTGGGCCTAAGCTAACAGCAGTGATGCTGGTTTCAGAAAAAGTGCATTTACCATCCATAAGTCAAGTATGTCCAAGAACTGGGTCCTTATTTGTATACAGAGATTGAAAAATAATCATTGTTTGTTTGGAAAGAATTGTTACTTCGTATGTAGTACATGTACATAGTGCTCTTGATAAGGAAAACAATTTGTATACTCTGCAAAAATGTTTAGAAGTGTGTCAGAGACAGGCTTGGGATGTTCAACTTTTCTTTTCAAGAACTGCAGAAAATATTCTGACTTGCAAGCATTACAGAACGGGTTTCCCCACTGTGTGACTGTACTTGCTGTTCAAAATGCTGTTTGTCTGTGAGCCAGGTTGAGCATGTGGCCTGTCAATCATGAAACAAGTTTCCAGATGAATACTTTGGTTGGTGTACATGTGTATAGGTGGGTTACAGGTGCAAATACATGCAGTCAAACAGGTTGACCATACATGAGTGGTGTTGTCCTATAAAGCACACATACATGTGTGTTTGGTAAATTCAGGTTTAGAGAATTATTAAAATTACCTATTACTAAAAATCTCCAAGGAAAGTTAAGTGGAAAGTATACCTCAGAAACCTGTAAAAAAAAAGCTCCTTTCAAGCTCTTCACTTTGAGTTCTTATCCCTGATGCCCTTGGTGTTACTTTTGTAGAGATCTGTTTGTTATTTCACTTCTGGAAGAGTTTTTCCTCCGATGTTAAGCTTGCTTTTGCTGAGCTCACTGCTTAATAGTCTCTGTGAAGTTGACAGAGGCTCTCTCAGCAGAAGATTGGCTATTAAATCTGTGCATTATTTGGACCCTGTACTTGTGAACACTACTGCTTTGACATCGATTTAGGCGTTTCGTGTACAGTGTAAGGATTCTCCTTAACTGTCAGGAGTTTAGCCCATAGAGGTTGTGCGTGGTTGCCATTAGTGCAGTAAGAGCTTTTATTTGACATGCATACACATGAGTAGACCTTTTGTGCTATCCCTCCGCAACAAAAGCAGTTCCGGTAAAGATGGCTGCCGTGCACAGCCTTTAGATTGCTGTTCAGTTCATTGCTGTTTTTGTGTGCATGTCCAATTGGTCATGACCTCACCCTCGTGAATATGGAAATTTAGATAAAGTCACAAGTTGATAGACAAACCCTTAAAATGGCAATAACAGATAAAAAGCAATGCTTTGTTGAACACTAGTGTATGACTAGAATGATTTTTTTTACCATGAAGGCTTTTTAAAACTTAGTTTCTCCAATCTTTAATACACACTAGAGGGTTTGAAAATTGTCACAAGGGCCTCATTTTCCACTACAAAACTGTGAGCATATTATGCATTTTCAGACAATCAAAATCTTTCAACAGTATTGCTGTGAGTGTAAATTCAGTAAAAAGCAAGACTGAAACTGTAAGTACATATGTAATTCAGTTTTTAAGTTTATACATGTACATTAGAAAGTACAATTTCATATATATCATGGCTTCAGTGCTTGTAACTCATAAATTGGAACTGTTCTGATGTGTGTGACCAAACTAAAAATCAAGGCTGCGTTATCAGAATTAATTTGCACCTAAGCAGTTTGATTTACTTAAATTGTTGACACTTATGGTGTTTTTAGTTCTTCTGTTGGAACTGACTTGGTTTTTACTTGTCCGGACATGATGAGAGGCAAGCTACAATGTACACGTACCAAGCCTTTACAGCACACAGTGGCTGTTTTCTTTGTTCAGGAAACTTCTCTTTTTGTGGGTATCGGTGAATTTTAATCAGAGAAACCAACTCCAGAGCCCAACTTCTTTGAATCTTTGTACCGGGCCATTTTTGCAATTGAAAGTAGTTTTTGGTTGTAACCCAAACTGTTTGTGTAACTTGGTCATTGCTTGGAAAAAGAGATGTGTCTTGTGTAGGAGAATATGGAAAAAAAAAACACTGCTACTGTTTTTAGGATTGATCAGTAATGGCGATGTGACAAGTTGGATTGAAAAAATATTACATTAAAGCTAACCATCGTAATGGGCAGATTTGCATTTTTTGTACAGTTGTTTTAGCACTCTACTTAGGTGTAGCCAAAGTCGTCTCATTTGGCATTTTGTTAAAGACTTTCTAGTGCAAATCTTTAAATATGTGAGATCCACAGTGGTGCAAGCCATTTCATTCCTTTAATTACTGGTATGACTTGGGGCTTGGGCTTGAAGGTGTCCATCTGTGACCAAATTCAGGGTTGGGATAACTTGAATTTGGCCTATGGGGAGTTGTAAAGTGTCTGGGTCACAATTGTAGCTTGACAGTGTCCAGCCACGATTGTGACCCAGACAACTGCTTCTATTTTTGTTGATGTCATGATTTTTATTGTGCCTTCTCTATATTATATTTTGGGTAAACCATAAACTCTCTCCAGTTTGCCCCCAAACAAAGCCACAAATCTTGCTTCAAGTCTGTTTCCAGGTTTACTTGTGCATTTGAATGGGGTCACATAATACTTGTTTGAATTTTGATAATATTTAGTTAGCCATGAAAGCACTTTTGTGTATACTTCATTACATGTACAGCTTTGGCGAACCATCATGTTGTAATAGGTAGTGCTTGATGAGTGAATTGGCTGGGAATATATCTTATTTGATTTATTCAAACTGTTGGAAAACACAAAGTTTGTACGGCTTATTTTGTTTAATTGCTATTAAAAAAAGGATCTTTATTTTCCATCTTCGATGGGCATTAAGAGAGATGCTTTTGAACAGGTTTAGTGGAA
The DNA here is from genome assembly GCF_001949145.1 of Acanthaster planci. The sequence goes on from NW_019091436.1 coordinate 691,471, forward strand.
CACTTTGTTGAACTGGAACGTAGCAACTACAATGTTGTAGTGTACAGATCAAATGCTAAATAGATTTGATGAGTTCTGATGTGAATAATATTCCTGGCCGTTATCTGTGAAATATTTTTGCCTAATACCCAAATAAAAAAATAAATATGGACACAAAGAGAAATACTGAGTCTGCGATACCTGTGAAAGTGTGTTAATGTTGTAATACGGAAGGACATGTTAAGTATAAATACAGAAAAGAAAAATAACTCAACACTGCATGCATCCTGGTATTGTCAAGAGGATATAACTCATTTAAATTCTAGTTCTTTACTGAGGCATATCAACAAGAATATAATATCAAATCAGGGCTCTGAAATATGTGATTGCCTGATGAACTGAACCGAACTGAATCTGCTTGCCCTGAAGAAGTTACTCAGTTTCCGAAAGCTCGCCAATCGCACATTTCAGAGCACTGATTTAATCTTATATTCTTGTCGATATTCTGATCACGCTGCTATGCAGCCCTTCCATATTTCTCTGATTTTACTGAGGCATACGCCTGTAGCCAACATTACTTCTAGCAAACACCATACAAGCCAGTAAATTTTGCAGACCTAAACCATCACTGTAACCACTAAATCCTATTATACTACAAATATCACTATCTAATAAGAAACTTTTACACAGAAAAAAGAGTTGATTAAAAAAGGTACAGATAGATAAAAAGTTGAGTATGAAAGATAAACTTTTTTTTTTCGAACGCTGCTTACCGACTCAAAAAAAGCCCACATATATCACACGAATGACGTGGACACTTAAAATCTAATACAGTTCCTGAAAATGGTCCCATAAATAGAGAAACGTAATATCTAGCTGACCCACATGCACCATGCATTATGGCCTTTAGAATCACGGCATACCACAGATTTGTTTCACGCTGTCAATGATATTTCAAACTTTGGGGGTTACTTGTGAACAAAAACCCACAACACACATCAAATCCCCTTTTACAATGATGCATGCAAATCTAAACAGAAGCACGAGGTCGGTGTTTCTTCTTGATGGCCTGCTGACTGTCCTTTGCAGTAAAGGGCATCACAACTTCTGCTTGTACTTGCGTACAAACTGGGCGACGTCAAACTTACGCTTGCAACCGTTGTAGTTCATGTAGCGGATCTTGCCAAAGACAGGTCTCTCTGCCCAGCCCTGATCATGGATGCCACAGATGGACCACATACAACCTGTTCATCACCAAAATATTAAAAGCTTGATAATTTAAATCGTGACAAAGGGTAGTGTGATTACAATAAGACCTTCCTCCATATGATAAAGGTGATACATGCCTTTTGTGCCATCTGTCAAAGAACCTTTATTTTCAAATTACAGAATTGGCTGAGTTCAATGCCATTTTCAAACTGCCTTTCTGACTAGCTGAGCGAGTACCTTCTGATGAAATCGTCAACAATCCTGTGGACATGTGATCTTGAATACCCTACACATTGGTCAAACAAACTCTCTTGATCTCGGATCAGTGGGTTTAACGGTGTGGGAGACACCTGTTTTTATTTCCAAGCCTAGAGTGAGGGAAATGAACATTGGAAACCTAAATTCCTTCACTTACCCACATATCCGTTGGGATCTCGGCCATCCAGGCTGTATTTGTCATTGAGATAGATGGCTATCTCCAGAGCATCCTCTGGGGACGGAGTCCATTCCAAAATCTTCTTGGCCCAGTACATCCTCAAGAAGCCGTGCATCTTGGCTTCCTTGACAAGCTGGACCTGGTCCAAGAAAGTGACCGGTCAGTCAGGCTACATTTTGCAATTTCAAAATTCCTAATTTACAAGCTGCACACTGTCAGCTTCCAGTTCCTACAAAATGAACAGAATCTACACACCCCTGGGTAGACAATGACCAAGGACAACGACCCAGCAAATGACCGTGATACTTGAGGTTGTAACGAGCAGGTGCATTTTGGGTTAATAGGATCCAGTTTGAATTACTGTGCAATACCTGGGCTGCGTTCCACAAGTCATCATGCGTCCTGGCCTTCTCTAGCTGTTCCTTGCTGTAGACATACTCCCTCTTATCCTTGGCATGCACCTTCAGGGTCTCCTTCGCCCAGTCGTTGGTCCCTGAGGAAAAACATGCATGCTACTAAACTTATCTGAAATGCTGTCTATTTCCTCAAGTGTGGTCTCTGGACCATATCGACCTTGCTGATGCAACATTTAAAATAGTCATGAGTGCCAAACTAAACCCTTGGCAGCATTCCACAGGAAAATTCTTGGTAAAACCCACGGAATCAGGTAGGGACGGAAAACCCAATCCACATGTGGTTCGGGTTCGAATCCCGGCCAGGTCCACACGTGGATTGGGTTTCCAGTCCCTACCTGATTCCATGAGTTTCACTCAGAATATTCCTCTGGGATTTTCCTCCCACCTCTAAAACTGTAACTGCTTCTCATTGTCTCCTCTCTACAGGTTTCTTCAGGCTTGTGAGCTACAGTCCCTAGGGGCGCTTTTTAGGAATCCTTGGTGTCATTAAACAGAAATTATTAATAATAATAATAAATTCCACTAGAGAGGAAGCACAACTTTGAAATCCCATTCATTTTGCTTTCCTAATCTATGAGGTTAGAACAGGCTCCAGTTATGAGCGACCAATATTCAATTCTGTACTCTTCAGTTCATCGATTATCTTCTTTCCCAGTTAAGACCAATCAGAGGAGAACTCATATTGCTAGTCTCAGACAATGTACAAAAGAAATGAAGTTTCACCTTGAGGCTCAAGTAAATGCACCTTTGGAAGTTTAATTGAACACAGCAAACATACTTCAGTGTGTCATACGGCAAGGCAATTGTTTAAGCAAGTACCTTCAATAGAATCATAGTGCTCATTGTAGAAGCAGAAATTGTCCGCCAGCTCACGTCGAACGACGCTCTCCTCAATGTACGATTCTACTGACTTGCTATACTTGCTGCGATGACCACGCACAACCAGAGCGGCTCGCTGAGCAGATACCTGACCTGCACAGATAATATGCAACAATCACAGGGCAAGTCTTTCACCATGTTACTGACTGCACGAATAGGCAACCTGCAGTGGTAATGGTGGGACACTTCTGTTATGGCAGGTATGCCAACACTTGTGCATGCAGATCGTCACTGTATGAAAAATATGACAAAACATCATCAGTCGTACAGTGAACTGACCTATCTTATGCACAAAGTCTCATGCACGAATTACGGTCACTTTGAAGTGCTGCGAGAGACTGGTCACTTCCTGGTGCAACTGGTGAAAAGACAGCTTATTTCAGCTGCGTGTAACTTAAATGGAGGAAAGTGGTAAGGACAAAAATATATCTTGATAATCAGGAAGCAGGATTCTCCTTGCAGCACATCTTTTGCCTATTATTCCTCAGCCCCAAAATCTGCTAAGCGACATTTTCTGCAGCTGCACACAGAACCTTGTTGCGACACATACCAAAGTGAATCCAGGGTGAGAGATTACTCAGTGCCGTCTTGTTGGGGTTGTTCCTGTCTGCCTCAAAGTACTTGAGTCGTTGGAGGCAGAATTCTTCCAGCATCAGCAGGCCTGCTTTGGTGCCTGGTTTAGCCCACGAAACCTCTTCAACCGTACGGTCGACATCAAGGGAGCAATCTGCAGCTTCCCAATCCACTGGCTGTGGGAACAAGGCCATATTAGGGAGCAAGTTTATGATGTGTTTCATGGACAAGAATGAGAAATACTTTTTTACACCGGGTGACAACTGCCTTGATTTCATTACTGAACCAAAAATGAAATGTGTACCTAATGTGAAAGAAATTACTTGGGTAAGCTTTCTCTTTTGTATTAAGGTCTAATGCTACAGTTCTGTCAACTGCAGTAATTGTATTAAGTTACGTGGAAGTCACCAACCTCAGGCATTGTCTTTGCCTTGTGTGGATGTTTGACAACGGGAGGGAATTCCGTCAAGAATGTCGATAGCAGTTTGGTTATCTTGGGTCTAATGGTACGAGCGCCATACTCCAGCTTTGGTGAGGCCTCCCAACATGGTACTATGTTATGTGCATCCACCTGTCAGACCAAAAATCATACGAGATGATCCCTGACAAAGCTCAAACCTAAATGACGAGTCATCAACGCCATAGCCACATCAGTGTACAGCATTTTGATGTCAACTTCCTAGAAACTTCCTGGATCCATGCAAATTCTTTGTTAACAAAATGGGTCATCAATCAAAGTAATAGTAACTATGGAGCAGTCCTGAATCCAACAGAGTCCTGTAACTCCTACAGAGTTTTTCAAATCTCAGCTTCCCGATCTTTTTTCACTTCAGTTTCCTGGGTTAGTCCCTAAAGTTAAAACGCTCTTCCCAAATCAATAGAACCATCAAGTTGTCTGATGTGTGCAATGCTGACGTCAATTGGAGTGTTCTTTGGCGACAAAATTCTTCGTCTGGAACCGATATCTGTGCTTAAGATGAAGCCAAAGATGGGAACGGGGTTGAGATTTTGAAACAGGCTCGGTGTCAGCTTCTGACACTTTCTGTTTTACTTAGGATTGGCAGATATAACAAATATGACAAAGACAGTTTTCCTAAATTCACATTGAGAGATCAAGCAATGACCTGACAGACAGGAATATGTGGCAGACTGTCTGTGGCTTCCTTGACCCACTTGGATGGAACCCTCAGGGGGGAGAAATCTGTCACCATGCCACCGATGCCATGATCTTTGACAAAACTAGGCAGCACATCTGTGGCTTCACCAGTTAGAAGATGGAATGGTATGTCAAGCTCTTTAAGTTCCTGAAAAATAAACAGATCAAATTATTCAACCATTCCTAAATTAATACAAATTAGACTTTTTCTTTCCAGTGATCTCTAAGTGGGGATGCAGTACCCTTTTTTAGGCTAAATTATAAAGCATTTGGAAAAATATTTCAATATGGATAAAATTCCAAACTTTGGGAAGGTGATTTTTCTCGTCATCAAGTATTTTCATGGGTGTAATTGGATAAACATCTGCTCAGCACCATGCACATGTGAGACCTGACCTCAAATTATGCATGCATAACGAGACTCAGTCGCATTCCCTAATAACATAAATGAATACACATCATGGTGCTCATGCCTTCATTAAAGATTGCCAACAAGGGAAACACAGAGCCCATTCCTTTCAAATTGATATTTAAATACCTTAAGTTAAAGCTATGCCAAAACCATGACATCAACAACGCACTGACTGTCGTCTGATTTATATCTAAATAAATGTTAAGTCCAGTAGGAATCATCTGGCTGTGGCTAGGACTAGCACACACATCTCTAGGAAGTGGCAGCATGCACTACCTGCTCAACTTCAGCAAGGCCTTTCAGCATGAACCCAAAATGACGGATGGTTGCGTCCAGGAATTTGGGCACCAGGCAGAAGCAGACGTGGAGTGGGACAGTCAATTTCATGGCAAGACGTTGAGCGTACAACAGACCCCAGTTATCTGAAAAAAAATTGCAGAAAACAGCCCCATTCTAAAACAAAGCTTTGAACAATATCGTGAAACAGTATCAAATCACACAAGTTAACCTGAGCTCAGAGTTAAGGCAAGGTTATAAATAAAAAGTTTCTCGTCTGGAATATTTGAAGAAAGGGAAGAATAAACTTCCGCAAATTAGCAAAACACTCCCTCAAAATTTGGATCCTCAATTTTGAAACCGATGGAAGTCTAGACCGACCCTGTACTCGCTGATCTCTGGACATCCAGTACAGGATTCCTTGGCAACCCTCAGGTACATCCTGAACTCCTGACAGAACCCTCACTCTTTTCTTATTGAACTTGAAAGCTGAGATTGAGCTAGCTGTACGAAGACGAAGTGCCATTAATTTCTCCATGATGCCTTGTGCGTCCGAGGTAGACTTCACCTGCAAAATTGAAATTCTTCACAAATTACTTATCAGTTCACAGAGATAAAATCTTCAAATCATGTTCATTTCACTCAGTTGACTACATGAATTAATGTGAAGCTACGGAATAACATATTTTCTCCAAAACCAAATTCAACTGATGAACATTGCCAAAAAAATTCTCAACAGGATGTGACTACTTCTGTCGTTAACTTGTTAAGAAAAACTTTAATTTTAGAATTTGACATTTACCTCTTGCTTTGTGGTATCCGATGTCTTGGTTTCAATTTTCAGTTTCTTAGAGGGTAGGGCTGCTGCCTCTGATGATGAGGAATCTTCATGTTTTCTCTTCCCTTTTTTGGTTGTCTGGTTACTTCCCTTCTCACCCTTCGCCATCACTAAGAAATGAAGAGGGGAACAGGTGGTCTTCAGTCAGTTGAATAAGATGTACATCATACATGATGACATCGGGAAAAACTTTCCATTTTGAATATCCAGAAAAACGAACTTTCAGATTGTGCCAATTATCCGTCAACAAGTTTGTTTTTGAAAATTCTTCTCAAAGTTTGAAACACAAGTGACCTAAGTCAAAAAAGCAACACGTGTATTCACTATAGGCTCAGTAAATTAAAATAACGGAAACGGCCTCCCGGCTTAGGCACCAATAACCTTACCCCCAGAACTGTGGGGTCCGAGCGGACGTCGGACCGACCCCGCAGTCCTGGGGGTAGTTGGCTCCTGCAATCTTACAGTTCATTTTGCACAACTCGTGGCACAGGGCTGCGAAGCTCAAAGACAGTTTCCGACAGAATCCTACTATGGCATTCCCTGTCTCTGATTTTCGTCAGTTGTGCAAATATTTAGTGATATAGAACAATCCTACCTATCGGCGTTCTTGTATGCAGTGCAAGATCGGCTGTTGAAGTTCCAAGTAAAACACCGACTCTAAACAAATTAAGTAACACGCTCAGGCCTGGTTACGTAAGCCTGGAAGAGGGCGCTGGCCAACTAGATGGGGGGGGGGGCTAAGTGTGATCCGTCCCCGGGCCCATTTTCAAGTCAAGCGGCCTACCTTTGAAGGTCGCAACTCCCCCCCCCCCAAAAAAAAAAAAACTTTACCCTGCAGGGCTCTTAATTGTGCGTTAAGGACAAAACGATGATATTAAATTATGGTTTCGATAACTGCAACAACCCACCATGCTAAAAAATTCAATCCTCAGCACAAAATCCTGGATCCGCCCGTACGGTTATGCAGTTTTCCAAATTATTGATGATTCAGGGTGCAGACCACTAAGCATTAGCATTAAAACTGCCCCTCCCCCGTGTCTTTTGAAAAAGGAGATTGTTTGACCCCCAAAATGGTGAGACTGTTTACTAGTAGATCGTTGCCTGAGGATGAACTCCCTGGGTCTTTGAGAATGGCTAAAAACTAAATGGTCCTAAGTGCCCGAGAAAGTTGAGGTTGTCACTTGAAAAATGGTTGCAATCAGACTTGAAAAAAAAAACGCTTTTTGGGGTGTAATTTTTGTTTTGTGGGAATATTGGAATTTAATTGGTT
>NW_019091436.1:699431-728793 GCF_001949145.1 Acanthaster planci
CCAGACAAGAATTTCATTTGTGTTTCAGAAATCTCAGGGATGGTGGCGTGCATGCTATTGGGCCCTGAACAGTGCTGATTTTACACTGTTTTCAACGGGGCTTGAATTAGTGGACTGTACCTTTCATTCCCAGTTTGCGTCATTACACTGGCTATTTTCACACTTTGCCTGGCCCGAAAAAAGATTTTTGTCCTGAAACTAGCTTTTTAAGAGCAGAAATACTGCGGCCTAGACAAGGCGTGGAGCTGACGACATCAATAGTTGCACGGTCAACGTATATACCGCCCTCAATGTCTATCTGTATGTCATTTTACACGACTCGGCCCCGAAAATGGACGGCGGTGATTCGGAGATCTTACTGTCTTCAGATTTTTCCAACCCGGAGCTGGACCTCCAACTTGCATGGCTGAACGAACCCAAGAAAAACCCGGTGGTTAAAGCTGCTCCTGGACTCCTCATATGTATGGTAATCTTTCCAACATTCTTAAAACTTAAGTCTGCATTGTTACAAGTTATGCAACTGACGAGCGTATTGGTTTGCTAATGGCATGGTGATTCATAATTTTTGATAGATTATTTGGCGTACACAGGGATGGGGGTGGGGTCTTAAGTTCTACCTCGGAAGAAATTCTCCCATGGTTCTTTATCTTTAGGCTGTTTATAAGGTGGAAAGGAACACAGCAGATGATTCAGTGTTCGTGGTGGTCTTTTGTTGAAAGTTACTCAAATTTATAACTCCTTAGCAAGTTGGCACAATTGCAGAATACCCCGCCACTCACCTTACCTACCTCGTCCGTGGATACAGAGTCATGCTTCCATCCACAAGGCCCACTTCGTATCCCCGTATCCGCGTAGCCGCTCCCTGGGACCCACATTGGACTTAGAAAATTCTTCCGCCATCCCCATTCACTTTGCTTTGCAGGACGCACAAGGCCCACTTCGTATCCCCATATCCGCTCCCTGGGACCCACATTGGACTTAGATAAGTTTTATTCTTCCCTGATGAGTTGCATTCAAATTCAAGGGAGTGCTTCGTTCTCAAGAATGACTTCAATGCTGTACACAACGCGTACCTGGACGCAGCAAGGATAACCTGGAAGTCGTACAACCTCCACTTGACTACGTAGCCATGGATTTTTAGGGGGGTGTTTCCGCGTGGCAGGGTATTCTGCCATTACTCCCTCAATGTTTTTTCAGCAGAATCAATGAATTTTGTTTCCCCGGCCCCCAAAGTTAACCCCTAGCTGATTACAGACTGAGTTTCCTTCACAGGGAGGATGAATTTTGGTGGGTGAATCGTTGGCCCATCTATAAATGTGTTTGAATCCACGTTCACAAAGAGTACCCACCTCAGTATGCCCTAAGCTCCCCACCACCCATTGCGCCCAAGGTTCAGCAACACTCTTGCTAATTTTTCCATTTTCTGTTTGGCCTCAGGATGAGAAGACGGACTTCTGGCAAAAGTGAGTTCCCTAAGATCACTAGACTCAAACACCCATCTGGATACCTTACTATATTCTGTGCTCTGAGGTTTGGCTGACCGATTGTTCCCTGGTCTGCTTGGTCCAGTCCGGTCCTGTCCAGTCCAGCCCAGTCCTGGTCTTGACTGGTAATGGACAATATGGGTACATTAGCAAAAAATCTGTATTCAGACTGTGATGAATAAGAGCCCTTCGTTTCCTCTCTCCCAAATTTCAGTCAAAATGTTATCAAGGTTATAAACATGCAAGACCTGACCATTAATTGCCCACAACAGAACATACTATGAACCAATGCACGTGCAGGATGACGGTCATGCATTATACATGGAGGTGTCAGAGGTCAAAGTGGTGATGGAGACATCATTCACCCTGAAGGCTGTCAACCAGTTTGACCAGGTCAGTATTGTCATGATGAGGCAGTAGAAGTTCACAGAAGTTCCCAAGAGTGAGTCTTTCACATCAAAAGTGATTAGAAAAATTTAAAAAATAGTGTCCATAACAGTTTTGAATCAATTGTGTATAGCAAGTTATATCTCTGAGGTTGATTTTCATGTTCAGGGATCTCTCACTGAATTGTTTTACGTAATTGAGTCTTCTTGTATCAAAACAACTTTCAAATGCCTTCAAATGCAAAAAACTTACCATACATAGAGACATTTACCGTACCCCCTTTCCATAATCCTACATGTTACATGCATATATCACCATGCTTCTGTTTAACATGGTGTATACCTGTATTTCATGGTGTGAGTGGCACATCGTTCAATTTCTGTTTGTTTATTGTAGGCTGGTCTGCTTGTCCGGTTTGACGAAGATCACTGGATAAAAATGGTAAGAGTGACGACTGGATTTATTGTCCCTTTTGCGGACTCATAAGATGTACACAGACTTGTCTCTGTATGAAAATCACCAAGACATGACCGGTTTCTATGCTCATCTGAATGGAGGTATCTTTGAGAGATGGTGGTTATTTCATAGATGAATGCAGTATTGGAGAAAAAGTCCCTTGCATTGTTAAAATAATTGAGAAACTAATATGAGTGCTTTTCAAATTTAGATAAATGCTTTGTTTGACAAACAAATCCTCGAACATGGCAAAATGACTTTGTCATCTTTGTGAAATGGTAGTGTTTTATTGTTTCATTGATAAAGTTTTTGTTTTGTGCAGTGTGAACATTTTGCTTTGAGCACTGTTTACTGTGTTTCTGTTTATAACCAGCTTAATATTTCTGTCAGGGCATTGAGTTTGTTGATGGGACTTGTCGTCTGAGTTGTGTGGTAACAAACACCTACAGTGATTGGTCAACCCAGGACTGGCCTTTGCTCCGTTTGCATGTCAGGATTTTCAGGCTAAGAAACAACTTTGTGGTAAGTCTGAGATGTACTAAACCAAACCATCATCAATGAGGGATTAAAGGCCTTGTGCACATTTAAAAATGTACAAAAAGACAATAAATCATCATTGATTTACTCCTTTTCAGTTTGTTTGCTTTACGAAGGGGTCACCCAGAAAATTGGTATTCTTTTACTCTTTGAAAAATGATAAAAATATGGATGACTCCAGTATGGATTCCATTGTGATGTTCCACATGAAGCAATACAGGAGGTCAGATGGCAAATCAAGCCACAGATTTTGGACCAATCATGCTTAACCATTCTGGTTTCCGTCCCTCAGGTGGAGGGCTCAGCAGATGGCAAGACATGGTCCATGATGAGGATATGCCACCTCCACGTTCCTGAGACAGCCAGCCTTAAGATGGGCCTGATGGCCTGTGCACCAGCTGGCGGTGGTGGTCAAGTCACGTTTGACAAACTTGTCATCAAGAAATGTAGCGGGTACCATCACACAAACTAACAGAGCTCAGCTTAGGGAAGCTCGAAAGGAGACTAATTCTGCAGCATTTCTGCTGTCTCCAAGCAGTGTCATGGCAGTCTCTAAGTAAGTAATTAATGCACAGATGATCAGGAGTGTGAGGGACTACGGTTATCATGTTAGGGAGGAAAAAACACATTCCATAGCTAAATTCAAAAACCAGAACAGAATAAAGACCCCTAATACTGCTCATCTAATGGCTGACGACAGAAACAGTCGTTGGTTTTGACCTTCAAATACACCCCTGAAAGTCAGAGAATTCTGTGACCCAAGTGAATTTATCAATTCATATTGCATCATGTTAAGCCAAATCAACTATTTTTAAATGCCGCTCCTTTCAGGCTTTCTGTGGTGTTTAATGTGTAATATTTCTTCTCTGGCTTCATGTTTGATTCTCCCACATTAATCTGTGAGAAAAGCGACACCGTTAAACCTCATTAATAACAGCACTTTTAATACAACTCTCTGCTTTACGTCAAGGAAATTTTTAAGTCCCAATGGTTTAAATGGATTTTCATTAGTTTCAATCCTGACAGCACAGGTTTTTTGTTGTAACAAGTGGACCTCTTATTAATGACTTTGTCTGGTATTTGGAATCCTTCTGGAAACCGACTACAGAAAGGCAAACTTCCTTACATTACAACAATGGCTGAAATATCAATGCAAAATTCCAATATGGCATTTAGTGTGCAAAAATTATATTTAATAATTTTGATGTAAATAAAATTTCAGTTATTTTTCTGAAAATAAAAGAAGTACATGTACAATCAAATTCAAAACAGTTCGAGTCATATGTTACGCAAATTTGAAAAGGTTTGATGTTAATGTTTTTCTGTCGGAAAACAAACAAAAGCCATACTTGAGTTACTCAGCAGAGGCTGGGAATGAGGACGGATGAATGACCGACGTCGATGATGATAAATACGCACTTGTGGCAAGAAGATTTAAGTATTTATTTTTACTTCATTATGTCATCACACAAGAGTCATCACACATGAGCATCGACGAACCTGTTAAATGGCCGGCCACTAACTCCCTTATTTTTATTTTTTATTCTTAACGAGCCTCGGCGTTTCATGTTTTTCTCATCCGATTTTTCAGTGTCTGGGATAACTTGTTAAATGCAAGTCTGAAGTTGCAAAGACAATGTCATGGTGTGATTCAGAAAACACTCTCTATACATACTGCAGTAACTGCCTTGTTATAGCACCTCTGGGTGTCATACTTTCATTCATAAACGGTGTAATAAATAACTGTACACACAGGAAATGCAAAGCAAACAATCTACCATAAGACCACTGTTTAACGGAGATGAACGGTCAGCATTAACCGGGCTTGGTCAGGAGAAAAGAAACAAGTGATCGGAGCCTGTTGGTGTCAAAGGAAGTCTTGCTCATCGTCAAAATTGTCTCCAAAATCTGGGGGAAAAATGAGACGAAACAATTACGTTGACTAGGATGAAATAAAATGCCTACGGCTCGTGTACTGCAAAGTAATTCATTGGAAATAGTTTATACTAAATCTTCCCCGTACACACAGCAATGAATTTGGCTGGGTGTTTTGACCATATAACGTCACTTAGGGTTTTGACATTGTATTCGAGGGAGGAAGTGGTTTGAACAATGTAAAGTTACATGAGGTATAATGGAGTTTCCTTTTTATATAAGTAAGAGAAAGAAGTCGTACTTGTTTGAAGAATCGTAAAAGAGACGTGAAAATTATGAGCTTACCATTGAAGAAATTGACGTGGAGATGAATATTGGCGTAGCTAAAAGCCGGTGACATCACTTTGTCGCAACCTTGACTATGATCTCCTAAGACCATGGATCTGATAGAAGGATGGGTCCGCTTCGTTGTTAATCTTCTCGTAGTCTGAAAACTTGCCGATTTGCCGAGAGTTGTGCCTCTCGCCATAATTGCTGATACAGGACGTGACGCCGAGTTCTGTAAGTTATCACCCAAGCCACGATCATGTTTGACTGCCGAATCAGAACCGACATTGTTGGCTTGATAAAGAATCGGTGCACTGGCTGGATGTTTGTTGGATGGGTTAAAAATCTTGGGCATGATGTGAAGACCAGATAGGTCAACAGCTCCGAGAGTGCAGGACGTGTCGGAGAACCCCTCGTCAGACACATCGTTTATGCTCCTGGAGGAGTCGGAGTCTGAGGACACTGGGTAGGTAGAGCTGATGTCAGACATGTCCTCGGAAGAGTTGGACCCGTCGATGTGGTCCAAAAGGGATAGAACAGCGGGTGTCGAGAACTCGTCACACGGCGGGCTTTCGTCGGCTGAAATATCTTCGGAGTCGTAGGTCGCATTCTGATCACACTCATTGCCTAAACTTGAATCCGAGGACAGCACGCGGGCATAGGGTCTTGGAAGAATCCGAGTTGGGCCGATGGAGTCTGACGTGAACGTGTCCTCGCTTCTTTCACAATCGGATAGCGAGAAATCGTTTTGCTCCAACCCAAAATCAGACATTCTAAGCTCTTTCTTTTTAGCGTTAGGGTTACCACATTCTGACATGATATCTTCGGACGTTTGTTTGACCGCGGTGACGAGTTGATGGCGAGACTGCGGCAGTTCGATCGGGAAGAATGCGCGGCAAATCGGGTCGTCGGAACGAACTTTCCTAAATCGAAGGGGTGCCAGAAACTTAATACGGCACCGGGCTCTCTTGTGAATTATAGGCAAGCTGGAAAATTTCCGGTCAGGTCGGAGACCTGTCTGGTGGGCCCTCCTTGATGCAGTCTGGTCGATCTCACGGTTGAGTGCTGAGTGCGATACAGTGGCAAGAGGTTTGCTTGGAGACAAGACACCGGTGATCTCATCACTTTTTGTTTTTTTCCTGATCGCTCCAGCAGCGGACTTCTGTCGTTGTTGGTTTCTCAATGGAAGGAGGACTCGTCCAGGACTGCACGCAAAAGAGGTCAACGAGACTATTTCGATCGCGGAGCCCCTTGCGTGTCTGAGTTTGTCGCCGATCGGTTGTTTGACATCTAATGTCTCAGTTAAATCCGAATCGGATAGCTGTCCGGGGAGTGTTTCTCGGATTGACACTGCTTTCTTTGAAGTAAATAATGACAAGTTGCTGAAGGATTCCTCGCTGCTACTTACGTCCAGTGTTGACCCTGAACTCACAGCACATCCCATTACTGGCACTGGATAGGTTTAAGCTTACTTTCATGATGGTTTATTTCACAGTGGTGTTTAATTTAGCATTAGTAATCTATCGTATTATGGATGTGGGCTAACATGCATGTATGCATGAAAGGCATAAGACCGAGGCCTAACATCACCATGCGCGTAGGAATAAGCACTATTTTATACGCCCGCGTGCGATAATTTTCGCACAGGCTGCGAGGAATAACGATACTTTGGAATCCTGGAATCATGTTTCACGCAGCTCGCAGACTCACACGCAACAAATTCGGTCCAACTCGCCACAGAAGTGTAGGCCCTTTATAAGTATCAAAATCGCCGTATTTGATTTGTTTCCTCTTCTCATTAATTATGAGAGATAGGCCTGCCACAATTTCACCTGCAGTTTTCGTTGTTGGCGCTTTGAATGGTTCTTGAACTAAGGACCTAACTGTATAATTGTTGAGCATTTAAAGTTGAACCGTTTTCAATCCTGTGTAATTATTCGACCGTTGACTCAAAATCAACAACATTGGTATTGCTTCTTACAAAAGGGTTGGGACATCACATGATTCGAAGTTTGAATAATAATAAAAAAGATTCCTTCGAGAGAAGCATGCATGATGCATCAACGGTTGAGTGTCTGCTCTGGAAGGGAAGTTGTTACTAGGTAACGAAGCGCCCTCTTTCGTTCATGCTCGGAGCCAATCAATACATATGCATTGTAATTACATGTTTAAAGCAAGGAATGATTGTAAGTTTCTCAAAAGGCCCCCATGGCCGCAACGTCCGTCAAAGTAAGCTAAACATTTAAATTGAACGGTCTTTAATCCCGGCACCATAACGAGCCTGGTCTGCTATAATTATAGTTTGATCTACCCCTCCCCTTGGCTGCATGAGCATAAATCCTTGGGGAATGGGGGTATATACCCCCCCCCCACAGTTAAAAGGGGGCATGGGCTATTGAATGCACCCGCACACACTTTTTGTGGTGAGCAAGAAATTGAGGCGGATTGTGAAGAATTTTTACGACTAAAATACATTCAATACCACTCAAAAGGGAAAAAACAATTTTGAAAAGCCATATGTATGCCTACATATTACAGATGTACATCAATATCATAGACATCGACTTTTTTATAGAGTCATATGATATCCCCCCGCGTTTTTTTCAAACTTTCATAGCCGGGCAAGTCAACCCCACCCCAATTTCCAACACAAATTTACCCCACTGCTTGGCTGGTCAAAATTAGTGCCATATTCTCAAATTTTGAATCCAGCTTTAGACTGTGTCAAGTTCACTTGCTGGTCGTTGATTTCATGAAGGTTGTACTCGTATTAACTTTAAATTGGCTTTTAAAGCATTCTCCCATTTGGAAGCACTGTGCAGGTGGACAGGCTTAAGTTTCAGTTTTGCAAAGTAACGGTGAAACCATCGTAATCTAAAGTGATTCAAATTAATGTAGAGAAACGGCTAAAACAAAGAAGAATCCATTCACATTCAGCAGTCTTCTCTGTATTCACCTTACCCACATACATGTACATGTACATGTAAATGTGTACTCGCTGTATTGGGTCGCATATGCACGGCCGTACCGTGAGCGCGCATCCACAGTACAAAGTTTACCCCGACACCATGGATACGGCACAATACAATAGCACAGCTAGCACAGTTCACATGCACACGATCCGAGTCTTTAGTGGACTCCCTGTGAGGCAGCTTCTGCTCTGAAAAAAAATCTAGCTAGGAACAATCAGCGCACTGCATATTCATTAGGGTCATTATTTGCCCTAACCTCGGTCTCTACGTGGTTATGTATGATTAAACAAACCGGAACGACAGTCGTGAGGTGGCATAAAACCATGTCCACCGTCCCTCATTGATACTCGTGTGGAATGCAGTGGGGTTGCCATCACTTCATCAACTTAGTCCAAAGCCAGAATTGTACGGATGATATTCGAAGTGCTGGCACATGGTCTATATAGATTTGCCAGATATTCCACACGGTGAGAGATTCTGTCGTTGGTTCAGGCCATTCATCATGAACTAAAACGCGTGGTGTAGGACCTATAGTGTGAGATCGCATCATCGTACACTCTAGGTGCGATTTGGCAAGGAGAAGTTATCAGCACACCGTGCGACTTGGTGAGGGCAGCGGGGTCAGAGGCGGCGAATTCGCGGCGGATCTGCTCAAATTACCAAGGTAGGTCCGGCGATAACCTCGTCAGGTCACAGTGGAGTGGAACGGAGCTAAGCTAGGGTTTCGATGCTGAATCTTGCAATCAAGATTGTAACTCAATACAACATGATCCCATGAACGTGTGTCAGGTGGATGGATTGATCTAAATCCGGCGGTATCCATGAACCTGGTGGGAGGAAAGTTAACGTGAGGTTCTGTTCAAATCATGTACGTGTATTATGGCTCCATTTTAAGCATTTTATGATATTTCCAAGATGTTCAGTCTTAATTGAATGGCTAGTTTACATCTAAATCAACTAACAAAAAGGAGTACATTTATTTTTGCTTATGCACTTATATCTACTTGTGTGTCAGTTGACGTGCGTGTTCTTGCATGTCATATACCGCATGTGCCAAGTCTCATTCAAAGAAAAAAAGTCCCATTCAAGAAAAAAATGCGCCGACAATATCGGAAAAAACTCGAGGGGCGGATTCCGCCCCTGGCTCTTTCAGGGTGAAGAAAGAAGAGTTTAAAGGTGTTTCGAATCATACAAGGGACAATATACTGTACATATACCCACACATGTTTATAGCCTCCCTCAACACCGGAAACAAGACCGTGACCCCGCGAGACGCTCAGGTCGAAGTGAAGAGGGTTAATTTCCTTAGAAATCAAGTTTCACATCAAAATCCACGGGGAGGGAACTGAAGTTATGATATGCACGTGGCTCAAGCAGGTGGCAAAAAACACGGCTGCCTCTGCCAAAAAAGTATTACATTTGTCTGAAACTTTGACGAAAGCTGCATACCTCCTCTTAGGAATTGGGACTTCGAATGAAATCGCGTTTAGTGCTCGATGGACGGATTTTTCTTTTTTGTGGGTTATACGCCCCGACCCCTCCTATCGAATCCAACTAAATGTCGACGTGGGTATGATGTGATCGATACTCAAAGTGCACCATGCGAAAGTTAATACGCGCCATTACCCGCGTCAAGGCTGAGCCATTGAGCAAGTGTGTCGTCATGGGGACAACTGTCGATTCCAAAAAAGTTTTGCTTTGGTTGCGAAAAGTTAATGGGCAGTTCTGCGGGAAAATGGCTCTTTAGTCCTCCCGTCATTTTTCTTTGTCTCTTTCTTTTCTTCTTCGTTATCTTGAAACTCTTGAAACTGGAACTGTGGGATTTCAAAAAGAGCATGACTCATTCGGCACGTTTCTGTTAATTTTCCATCTGTGTGTGTTATGAAGTACAAAATAATAATGCAAAGTATGCATGTGATTTCATAAAAAATGCAGTTTTCTCGGCGAGTATGATTACTTATTTCTCACAATATAGCACATTATACAATTTGAAATATTGTCCTGGACAAGTCTCAAGAGAAAATTATATTATGCTGTTTGCGTGAGTGGCTACTTTAATAATGCATTTGTAAAAGCTGCAGTGCAAGTGATAGTCTATATCTTGGGAGACGTACCATGAGCAAAATGTGCATAATTCGGAAACCTCTCCTCAAAAGTGAAAACTATTCATAAGGTCATGTTGTCCGTTGTTATGTTGCCATAGGTGCAGAAGGTAACAATAAACTTCCTTAATTTGTTTTAACACATAATATTTCGTGGTATCTATAGAAAGAGTCAGATGGTCGATGTTTGTTCAGCTTTGATAGGCGTCGCTAATCTTAACAATTGCAATTCACTACTTGTTTTCATGAAGCCGCACGTTTCAGCGTAGAGTGCCTGCACTCGGCAGTTGCTAGCCATTTCTCGTATGTGAGGAATCGCTGTACGCGTGCGTTCTTTTCCTACCTCCATGAATCAGGTAACGGACGGGACGAAATACTCTGCATAATAATGATTATGGTGACAATTTTAGAAGGATTTGTCCACAATAAATGACCCCAGCTTGAAAATTAGGTTAACTGTAACATAAGCGTGAAATAAGAGCATATTTACGAATTATCGGCACGGATGCGTAAAACCTGGGAATCTCACACTTATAACTGTTTTTCAAAAACAATTTTCGAGTGAGCTTTTTTGGCTAAAATTCGCTGTAGTTTCTGTATCTTTTAGAAAACTCTTTGTATCCAATTAAATTAAAAAGAGCGATCTTTCAAACTGTAGCCGGGATTTTGGTGATTCTTTCTTTTTATGATTCAATCAAAGTATGGAAATGATTTTGATAGGCATGATCGGTATAAAAACGGTATAATAAAGGTCTTGGCCCTCATATAAATGGCTTTATATTATGACCTGTGACCTACACCAAACTCCAGCTACGATTGTGTACTTCACGACGGATGAAACCCGTCGTAATTGAGGAGAGAACCTGGTGTTTACACGTGTTTGCTAAGGACCATTATGTCTGTTTGATCGCCCGAAGAGCCTTGAGTTAACCGGGAGCCCAAATATCGATTGTGTTCACAACAAAAGGACGTCTCCAAGATGACCTAACAAAAGTTGCTGCCGGGTGTTTGTTGGTTGTCTGTGATAGCTCAGTCACGGTTTCTGGGTGTATGATGTATTGCATCATAGAGAGGAAGGACATAACTTGCTGTTTCTTTCTCGACTGTTTGTATTCATCCAAGGCTTGTCCACCTTCATGTACTCTGAAATCGACCTGAATACTTGCGGGTGGACCTTGCAACCACAAGCAATTTTCTTCTCAATATGTAGGATGACATGGAACCTTTCCTTGAACCGACATAGTTGAACTAAATATACAATGTATATACCATTAAAAATTCAATATTTAGGGTCGACTACCGAAAAGAAAATCACAGTTGGGAGTGTGTGTGTATTGACCGAGATTTCTAAGAGGAACAGTGGTGTAGTTAGCCACTATTCACGTGTGTACATGTGCGGGCTATCAAAATGACGTGCGATTACATGTATAAACAATTATATTCACCGGTGAACTTTGATTTCTATACGATATAGCAACATGTTAGACAAGAGAACTACATGGGTTATCGTGTTTGAAAAGCTTGCTGAAATAATTATGCAGATTAATTAGGTTGCACTGCTTAAAGACCTTGTAATCCTCATGCACGAAGACTCTTGATAATCCAACCCATAGGCCCACTGTACTTTGATATTCCGTTTGTACACAATACGAACTTGAATTGTCAAAGTGCAAGGCACAAGACAAATCGTCTGTCTGAAACGTCTGGGGTGTTCAAAATGACAGAATTTAACCCATCACATTTAGCAAGTTATATAAAATCATCGCCAAGTACGACACTGTGTGTTCATTTTACCGTCAAGGCAGTCCGCAAATGACGTTAAATTCATGTCCATTGCGAGCGTGCATTGTTTTAGTCAGGGTGAGTGCCTATTCATTGTGTTCCCGGCCCGGGGGTTTTAGACTTACGTGTACTTGTCTAATCAGTAGCAAGGCGTCCAAAAAACAGACTGGTTTGTTTCCAGCCAGGATCATTTTGCAACACCTGATCCGGGCGATCAGGGAAATGAAATGGATTCCGAAGAACGTAATGAAACAAAGGAGTGTTAAATCCGAAAGAAATCAGAGATGCGGGGGCTGTAACTGCGGTTGGAGTTCAGAACAATCAAGGCACTGTGTATATATTTACTGTTTGCACTTCCGATTGGTAAAATGGAATCTTTCGACGTTTAAAGTGTTTTGAAAGTGGAGAGAAGCTGCAGGAACTTCACCCGGTATCCCCTAAGGAGATGTTGGCTACAGTAATGTTCTGCTGCCTCCAGTAGTGTATGTATAGGACGTGTTATCATCCACAGACATGTACATGTCGTTTGTATCTGGGATTTTTTTTATACTGACTAAAGAAGATTACCCTATCAAGTATCATGTAATTCTGTTGTGTACCTGTAACTGTGTTGAGAGGGCCACCACTTATCATGGAATGTGCAAAGGCAAAGGGGCGCTTTGTCATGTCGTATAGATGCGTATTCCATGCACATCGTGGTAGGAAGAGGCTGCGGAGTACGGATTCACACCATGGAATGGACCAAAAACACGCATTATGCCTGGAAAGGAGAGAAGTTCTAGGTTAAAATGAAGTTAATAATGTTACAGACTTACAGTATGTCTTTGCGGTCATTTGTCACGTGACGTGGCGTGACGACATCGCACAAATAAATGGTAGTCACTAAATGCCGACGTCAGGCATCAAATTCGGCACCGTCATCGATATCACCCGATCACCTCTTGTTTGTAACAACAAAAACGCCCCCCCCCCCTTAGTTTTTACCTTTGTTCGCATCTTCAGTAACTTCAAAATATTCCTCTTTTTCTCAGATCCCTAACATGGCAGACACGGAGATAACTGCGCCATCTGATACAACTCCCGAGATCGACAATTCAACTGAGAACAAAATGGAGGAGACGAACAATAACTCGGAGGAAATGCCCCAAGCAGCTAAGACTCCCGATGGAGGTGAACTGGATGAGTCGACCCCTACTACAGAGGGAGGTGAGCCCGTCGGATCTCAGGAGGATAAACAACAGAATGAGAAACCAGTGGGGGAGGGCACAATCGCTGGCCAAGATGCTGGGGACTCTAAACCAGCATCCGAGGAAAATATACCACAGCCAGGGGGCGATGCTGGGGAGGAAGCGACAAAGGATGAACCGGACGCCCAAGAGACCGATGGCTCACCAGACGCTGCTCCTGCAGAACCTGTAGAGGAGAACGAACCGAAGCAGGAAGAAGAACCAGCTGCGACTTTGGCTAAGTCGGCAGAGGCCAAGGGAGATGGAGTGGGAGAGGAGAACACAGAGAGCAAACAAGAAGATGGGGGTGCTGAAGAAAGGCCCAAAGAGGAAAGTGAGGCTAAGGAGGAATCTGCCCCAGAGAGGGCGGTGGTGGAGGAAGGAGAGGATGAACAGAGTAGTGCACCTGCTGAGGCCGACGCAGCAGCTGAGGAAGAGAAACCTGTAGACGCTGAGGCACCTGCAGAGACAGGCGAGAACGTCGGTGAGAAAGCGCCAGAGGCTGACGCTGCCGAAGCAAAAGCACAAGATCAGTCAGCAGACAATGAACAGACAGTAGACAATTTTTACTCAAACGAGGATGCGAAACAAGAGGACAGAGTAAGCCCTGTCGGTGACACTCAAGAAGAGCACAAGCAGCACACAAGCGGTGAGCCAGAAGAGACAACACCAGCCGTCCAACAAGAAGTGACGCCTGAGGAAGAGGGAGAAACCAGGGCGGAAGATCCCTCCCTCGATACCGAGAGGATCCCCACACCTGTATCCAAAGAGCCAGAGCCCACCCAAGAAACAGCCCAAGAGGCGCAGGTTTCTTCCTCTCCGGAACCCGCTGAAGAGGGCCTCACTGGCTACGAGTTGAAGTACAGAGCCGCCCAGAAAGACATCGAGGAGCTGAGAGCTATGAATGTAGAGATTCAGCAAAGGCTTGCCAAGTCGGAGGAGGAGGCGAGGGAGAGGAAGCAGCGGGCCAATGCAGAGAGCAAAGATGGCATGAAGGTCCAGGCTGACTACCTGGCACGGGAGCTGTCCCAGCAACAGGACACTGAGAAGTTCCTCCGCCAGAAGCTGGCCGAGGTCCTGGAGGAGAAGGAAGAGAGCGAACGCAAGTGCAAGGACCTACAGCTCCGGCTCAAACGCTTCGTCAAGGACGACCAGGCCAAGGATGAGAGGATGATCAAGATGGAGGGGGAGCTTCGCGAGATCTCGCGGGAAGTTGAAGTGCTGGAGGACCACCTGGACCAGGAGACGCTGGCAAAGATCAAGGCAGGACGAGACAGTCGGGCGACCAACGGCGAGGCAACAACCACCCGGACGCAAGACAAGAAAACAGAGACGCCCGCTCCAAAGTCAAAAACATGCGTCATACTTTGATTGGCCAATCCTCAGTCTTGCACACGATTGGCGATTATGACTCTTTTCATCGCACCGTACGTAATTACAGCAGGGTGCTGAATTAATCGCCTTTTTGAATTGACGTAATCCACGTTGATTCCCAACACAAGCCGGCAATCGTTTTCAGCGTTTCTTGCTAATGAGGTTTGCTCGAAAAGTGAGATGACCGGTAGAGATTGGATGCGGTCGAGCTTCATTTCCCTGGAGTAACGCTCACCAGGTTGATAGTGTGTTTGAAATTACATGATACAACTTTACCCAGCATCATTCTAGCAGACGTTTGTCATCTTGACAAAAAAACAGTCCACTGTTTTCATGTCTTGTCAGGATGGCATTGTGTCTTTTCCGTCGCATACAAAGTGAACACTGTGTTGCTTGGTTTTATTTTGATCAACGTGCAGACCTACATACATCATTCGGGGTCGATTTTCTCAAATTTCTTTCTGAAAACCTTTGAGATATGACTATACATATAATCAGTTTGTTTTCGTTCATAACAAATTACGTTACTTTATTACCACTTCTCGTTATCTCGGTTTATGGTTTTGTGGCTTGTCGTTTCAAGTGGAAGTATTTGCAGTGAGCTCTAAACAGCCGTTTTATTAAGATTTTACAGTGTATGGTGCCGGTTACAGTGACATAAAATAGGCCTAATTGCTTTGAGTCGTTAGAATTTTTTAATTAATCAAGAATTTGCCCCATGAGAGGAAAGTGTTTTCAGTGTACGTTCAATGCATGCATGACGGCATGTTTAAGATCAACTTTGCTTGATAGGACTGAATCCCAGACGTACGTCTCAACATTCTTCATACCTTGGACAGCTTCTTATGGTAAAACTGAGAGCTGCATTTAGTCTGGTTTAAACATTACTTGGCGCGAATACTTGGCGCGAAAGCAAACATGGAGCGAGCATGACAACGCATGATCAAATATTTGTGCCGCGAGTTGGCAACAGTTGAAGACATCCAACTTCGTACGCTTCGCGTTTGCTGGAGCCTTGAAGTATGAACCGGACATTAGTTACTTGCACTCTGCCAATCGACGAAAACTGCGTTCCGTGATGTATTACACAACGCAGGAATTTTGCTGGGGACCACAGACATGATTTTTCAAAATACAGGGTATTTTATCAGTTGTCTCTGCTGATATGGACGTGTAGAGTATTTGTACTGCTGGCGTATTCAGGTGTTCTGTTGGGGATCGTGATTTTTTTTAATCGTCTACCAAAGTTTCTCATCCGTAAAATACCCCCCTCCAAAAATATCGTTCAAAAATGCTAACGCATTCAGTTCCTAATAAATGAATAAATATATACACGTACCCGTAAAAACTGGTAATCTGTCTTGGCTTGGGCGACCTGCCCCCGCTGGATACGCCGCTGCATTGTGCAGCTGTCGATCGACAAATCCAATCGCAGCGATGATCCCCTTCATTGGCTAAAGACACTGCGATAGGTGTTCCGTGGTATCGAATCTATCTCAGTACACGTGTATTCGCCGTCATCGAAGGTTGACAAGGTTGCTGGCTTCGTCTATATGCTGCAACATAGCATCAGTGAACTTAAGACACAAGCCGGGACTTCTTGGGCTGACGTCAGCGGTGCTAGTCAGTGTGTTTGTTTATGATTTTGCGTACAGTTTCGAAAGGATTAATGTCATTCAGATTACATGGTTGATATCAACCTCGTTATTAAAATTATCTTTCCCTCTCATGTAACTTTTCAAGTATTGATTGTTGTAAATCTTGTGGTTCTGACAAGAAGGCATCATCGGCCGGAAAATAAGTTGATTTCATCGCTACCTCCTCCAGAATTGGTTTCAGATGGAATGTGTATTTTCTAGACGTAATTTGCATGTAATGGTTCAGAATAAGCATTTTTGAATCTGTAAGACTCTGTTTGGAATTATCTAAACTTTTTTGATTTTATACAGCTTTCGTGGATGGTTGACGTAAATGGACATTAACGCTGTGGCGATATAATTAACTCACCAATTTGTCTAAATTTGTTTAAGTTTTTATAAACTCAATTGTTTGAAATTATTTCATTTTAATGACTTGGGTTACGGCGGGCGGAATTTCAACAGAACATAAGAAGCCTTTACACTGCAAAACTGTGATGTTAAACTGGTCTTAATCTAACACTCTGGGTGTTACCAGAGAACTACACCCAGGGTACTAAAAGACATCACAGAATTTGAAGTGTACAGTCAACCAGGCAACAGTGCCTGTCACGGGTGTTTTTGTGTGCTATAAAAAATTCACTGTGTGTCCTTGAAGCTAAATTATTTTCGGAGAACTTCTGTCGATGTACAGATATCTTTATCAATGATTCATGACATTTTGTTGTGTGGTTGTTGTGTGGTGTCTCGTATGTCAATTAAGGCATGATTAACTACTTTTGCTTTGGGAATCTAAACTTACAAAGGGTGTGACAAAGAACAAATTTTTGAGTTTTCCAAAGGAAAATCCATTGATAATAACTATGCATAGATTTTAATGTTAAATAAACAGACATTTTGTACATACGTAAATTTTCTTACTTATGGAAAAATAATACACTGTACATAATTATGTTCAACGTAAAATCTTCGAATTCCCTTCAATGTTTCGAAACAAAACAGCGCATATCTCGGTTACAGAAATCTTGTAATTTTCTCCTTCGTGGTAAAACATCAGTTAACAAAATTAATTATGTAATTTGTAAATCATGTAATTTGTAAACGTCTTGTTTAATATCAGAGTTAATTTTCTAACAGTGATCATGAGCCCCAAATTAAAGGGGATTGTGACAGTTAATTCTCAATGATGAAGGCTTTCCTGCCGTTTTTTTTGACGGAAAAATAAAGATGACTTCATATACAAAGTGCAATGTTTTTCCACTGTTTTTAAATTTTCCTGCGTGGAATTGATTAATATTCATCCGTAGGAGTTGTCGAAGAGTTTGAATTAGAGGAGGTAAAATGGAGAAGGGAGGGGCTACAAGGGTGACCTTTAATATTCTGTTCTGAAATGTTATACATTCATACACATCAATGTTCACCTTATTATCCGAGAGACACACAGCCGCTGCTCCCATTATAGTCGATCCCGGAATAATAATTTACACACTACTAATATCTAACTTTTGACAAGGATTATTGAGGAACTGCTCTTCTGGGCAGTCCCCAGATTTATTATAACAATTCATTAAGGCCAATTTGTGACGTTCTTGGTGTGACAGCGAACACGAATATGCGGTAGTGCCAGGTTTGATTAAAAATTGGCAAGTTTGCTGAAATGTTCTCTGACGTGGAATTCGACACATCCAAGCCGACAGTTACGCAAATTACACGAATGATATACATGTACTTGTATACCGGTGGGAAATGATGTAAAAGCGACCCCCCCCCCAATGCAACAAAATTGTAAACAAAATGCAAGTACATGTACATGCATATACATCTCTCCATTCGATTCAGTAGGTAATGGTCAAATTGACTGAGAAACCTAATATATTTTTCATCTCCGGTAATTAAGATAACATAATACAATCGAGGCTATTATTATTATTTACTCGGCCATTCAGAGCAGGTACTCGTAGGACAGTATCCAGCAAACATCAAAATCAATGGACTAAGCAAAAGGGCATTATAAATAACAACAACCACCCACTCCAAGCTGGCCAGGATTGACAAAAGTATACTTAAATGATCCGAATGATACTATGATCCGAAAGCCTGTCAATAGAGTTGACTGTTTTCCTTCATCCGTGAAGACAGTGGGACCGGGTAACGATCTCCCAACAACCAGAGGCGGCTACCCCAACAAAAAAGAAGAATTTTTAAAGGATATGTATTACGTAGGTATTGCGTAAAGTGGTCATATTTTCTGTCAACGAAATTTCCACTTTGGAAAAAAAAAAGAACACCTCCGACGGGACTCGAACCCGCAACCCCCGGCTTAGGAGGCCGATGTCTTATCCATTAGACTACGGAGGCTTCTACTTCCCCGAGGAGATTTATACAATATATTCCTTGTATTTTAAAACTATATCGGTGTTATCCATTCCAAACAAAATTATCCATTTTTTCCCTCCCCCATTGGCGTTCTCAATGCCACTGCAACAAATTTCAACTAAAAAAACTACAGCACTGAGTCAAGTCACCTTTTAAAGACGGTCAATTTCTTTATCGTCAGTGTAGTGATTTTTCTTGCAAACAATAGAGGGCGCTCTAGCAAAGATAGATGTGTGTACGTACGTACGTCTGCCAAGCGCGGGCCGACTTGACTGGGTGCAATCATCCAGTCGTGGGATACATGTGGCGGATTCATTTTGGAAAAAATAATGTAAACCAAAAATCACATTTACACCAAAGTGTCGAATATAATGCAGTCCCCTCAGGAAGCACATTTGCACTTATCTAAGAAATTCCTACAGTTTTGAAATTCTTAAATTTGATAAATTCAAGCTTTTTTCCACTGGTGTACAAGCTTTTTGTAAGGAAATTATTTTGTTACTTTTGGTGCATTTAAAAATAGTTCACTCTGCACGATGCAAATCTAAAAATTAGGGCAAATCGAATTTTGTTGCACTTTACACCGGGTAGGTAAACTCAACACTTAATTATGAATGGAAATGTTGACGGCGCGCGTGATGAAATATCACTCACTTGTGAAGTATGAGGTTAAAAAAATGGTTCTAGCAAGGCACCAGAGGCAAAAAATTAAAGAGCACCACATAAAAGTACGTCAACAATATTGTCGGTCACTCTCCACAGTGAGGAAGCTTTGTTTTTCTCCATTCCCTCCAATGTTACGGCTACTGCTTAACAGGCTACGCAGGTGATCCACCTGACCCACAAATAAAGCAGCGATCATCCGGATCACAACAGCACATGATGTACATTGATATGTATGGACATTTTTGTGTTCACATTTTATTTTCATGCGATATGCACATAAGTAATCATTAGATTCTGTGTCACAATCTGTAATTAAAAAAAGCTTAAACAAGTTTTTATTTTGAACCAGTCAACAGGTTCACCAGCTTATTTGGGTGGGAGTCGAACCCATGACCTCCTGCTTATTAGTGCAAGCATCTTCGATCCAAACATCTCCCCGATGTGAAGTACATCTTTGGAAATAGTAAACCATGTCTTGTTTCTACATACATGTAGCTCATAATACATGGGAAGTCTACTCGGGCATGCAGTAAGACCTTTCCAGGTGAATAAGCACAGCACCTTTCTGTAAGCATCTAAGGCACCAAATAACAAGTCAGGAATGCACTTCAGCATTTCACACAATAAAGGTGTGCCAAAAGTTTTAACAAAAAGACGTATTGTCCAATTTTTTATAGATGGGTATGTAGTGAATGAAATCAAAAGGTAAGAATACTTGACTGGTACACACTGTCGCATACGCTATGTACAATAATGTATCCAAACTAAAAACTATCGTACTGACAGGTGATGACGTCACTCGACAGAGGGTATTTGTGAGCATCATTGGTCAGCGAGATGTCTACGTTTCTTGGCCGTATTCATGTAAGGTCTTGACACCCACTCTGTATCTCCGGGATCTTCCTTCTCAATGGTGCCTAGCCGGATTTCATACACTGTATAATGAAAGGAGTTGTGAAAGAAATTATGATAACTGGCAAGTCTATGGAGAAGACAAAGTACAACGGATGGGAAGAGGTTTGCCGTCAGGCCCTTGCATTTCTTTCTTAACCCTAACCTTCCTCAATCCTTCACCTGTTGGAGGACTGAGGAGTGTTAGGGTTAAAACAGTTATTCAATTAATCTGATGTATATTAATGTTGTAATCAGGGCATCTGTTTATGTTCTAACAGCAACTTTACTAACCTAACCTGGGAAGAGGTTTGCCGTCAGGCCCTTGCATTTCTGTCTTAAACAGTTATTCAATTAATCTGATGTATATTAATGTTGTAATCAGGGCATCTGTTCATGTTCAGGCCCTTGCATTTCTGTCTTAAACAGTTATTCAATTAATCTGATGTATATTAATGTTGTAATCAGGGCATCTGTTCATGTTCAGGCCCTTGCATTTCTGTCTTAAACAGTTATTCAATTAATCTGATGTATATTAATGTTGTAATCAGGGCATCTGTTCATGTTCTAACAGCAACTTGACTAACCTAATCCCTATCTACAACTTTCATCTACTCAAATCCATAAAGCTAACAATTATTATATTCTTCGTCTGCACTTACATTTCATTTCAAATCTAGGCCCAACCTCTGACAGTTCAATGTTTCTGTGGTCTGTCTTCTTGTAGACGTGATGCCTGGAACAAATGAACATGACTCGGCATTGTGAAGTGACAAAAAAAACGTGTAAACTTATTCCAATACAAACTTGTCTAAATATGAACATCCCATTTTTATTGAAATGATCCACCATTCGACCAGAATCCAGAGGAAGCACCTTTAGTCCCCTTTGCCCAACTTCATACAAGTCACAGAGTTGAGAATACCCCCCTCCAGCCACAGAAAAACCAATGCCGATAAAATCAATGTAATTCAAGGCCAGTAACAGCTGATCTCCAATATCACAGTAAATTTTCTTCAAGACAATTTCTCTCAGGTGAATCATTTATAATTTTGTGCATACACCTGTAGGTTCTGATGCCAGATTGATCACACTTCCAAGCCTGACCAATCAGATTCTAGGGAAACAATTTCCACACTGCAGAACAACCAATGAAATCTCCATGTTCAGAATACCATTGCCTGTCCTGATTCACAAGGACAGGAATCCAGTCTACTTGCCCAACTGTTATAAAAATAATTGTCACCTGAAGGATATCACGTCATCTTGGTTGGCAAACGTAATGACCCGTTTGCTGTCTTCCTTTGGCACAGGAAACAAATACTTGAGTATGTTCATGACCTGCCCATTCAAAAATAAACAAGAACACAAAAATTCATTTTTTTCCACTGCATGCTGTCGCAAAGTCAGTTTTGAAATGATCTTTAATTTTGACTTCAGCAGGCACAAAATGGAGAACAAGTTGGCTGACTTCAAATAAGAACAGTAATTTAGCAATTAGCCTACAGGAAAATCACTTCTACGGTTAATTTTCCAATCACTTACCCTTTCTCCAAGTTTTGACTTGAAGTTGTGGAATATTAGATGTGGATAGACTTCAGACATGGTTCCGATATTTGGTATGTCATGCCTCATGACCGTGTTGAGCAGAGTAAAGAAGGCTGTTGGACCGTAAGGCAGGTGGCACACCTGCAAAGCATCTGACGAAAACAAGATTGAGGAATGATCAATCCAAGTCATGGAAAATTTTGACCTCCTTTTTGCCAATCCACAATTAAATGTTACAGAAAGATGGCAGATTTGACGATGTTAAGCAAGCTGAGTCATTAAATGGATCTGTTGTTTCCCTTTATTTAAAAGGGAATAAACAATCTCGAAGTTAGCAAAACATGAAATAATTGTGCCTCTAACAAATATCCCAACAGAAAAATTCTTTTGAATACCCACATCTGTCTTTGTCAATGAATCAATGGCTACCGTCAAATGCTAAGCAGCAGGTATGGATTACCAAGACATTAGATGTTCTTCATAAGTTAGAACTTTACAACAATTGCTCATCTGAGACTATCCTTCTAAACGATCAGTAACTGCGTAGCCTTTGATGAACACTCTGCATCACATACTCGACACAAAACTATCACAAATGAAATCTTTCATGCTTAACTCT
The DNA here is from genome assembly GCF_001949145.1 of Acanthaster planci. Next base: position 721,691 of record NW_019091436.1, read on the forward strand.
TATCAGCAAAACGAAAATATGGAAGCCCAATACAAACCTGGCACTCCCCGATGCTCATGAATAATCAAGAGATCTGTGACCTCATTGGCCCGGCAAGCCTGAACTAACTGAGACACATCGTAGTTACCACGGTTCAGCCGCTGAGCATTGGGGAAAATCAGCTTGACTTCCTGCACATATCAAAATTTCACAGGTGAACTTAATAACAAAGAGTGTTCCATGATTGGTCGATATTGACAGGTCACACCTTATTCAGTTGTTTGTTACAGCAGAAGACAAATTTTATCTTAAAGATTCAAATCTCCTACTGTGTCCTGTTGTTCTGATAGAAATGTCTTTGTGATGCTTAAGGAAATCCAAATGACATTGAATAGTCACAGCTGCAAAACAATTTCAATTCCTGACAATATCCACAATAACATCACAATCAAACAATGCTAAAAATCGCTGCAAATGGCCAAAGCTAATTTGGTGATAATGTATTGTCATTACAATTTCTATCTTCTGCTTATCACAAACAACGAAACTTGTACAATGCAATTATGCCCTGGAACATATCAGTCCATTCCATTAACAAGCAAATTAGAGTAACAGAGATAACCATGAATTTTTAAAATAAATAAGCACAGGATTTCTACATCTGACATCATGCGAATCTGACTGGTTCATAACTAACTTTGGCAAACTGTTTGAGTTTGGAACTGGGATCCCTGGAGGTTGTCAACATTATCTTGGGATCTTCAACCCCGGCCCATCGGTACTCATCATCGATGTGACTGTACTCTGCATTGAACAAGAGCAAACAAAAGGGCGCACACTTACAAAAAAAAATACAAAGCAAAATTAAAAAAAGCAAAATCATCAAGACAAGCGAGTTGATAATCTCATGGCTGTGAATCGGGGGCAGATCCAGCTAGATTTCTTGAAGCACATAAAATCAAGGAAAAAAAGGGTTCTAGACCCATTGTGTTCCAGTCTAATCCTGAATTTTATTGAAGCTAAATCCATAAATGATATCTGTTAAAGACCATGGCAAATATTAGAGTTTTGGTACTTAAGGCTTAGAAAGGTTGGGGATATGGTTAAAATATATGTCCTCTGATGAAGTCTTCTGCATGACAAACTGTAATTACACTGAAATTGAAAATCAAGTTCAAGCCAGGTAATCTTTTCCATCTCCACAACCAGACAAAATTAAGATCACAGAAAGTCATCCCACCTTGTCCGCCTTCATCATCATATGCAAGAGCCTTCTGTAAACTCAAAGCATCTTTCCTCAGCTCAGTAGGTATTGGTTTGTTCTCTGAATACAGGGTGGAATAAACATGAAGGTCAAAGGGCAAATGCATACATAAATCCTGACATTTAAACAAACAACTTTCAATAAAATCGTGGTTTTCATATCATTCTTACAGCTCAACAGTATCAGAACTTTTTCAGAATCTAGCTTAAATAATCGCAAATGGTTAGGTTGCAAATTTTCTACTGTGCACTTTTTTAATAAACCAAAAAACGATGTTTTCATACATGTACATTTGAGAGAAGAACGCTGCACAAGATTTGTAGCTAAGACAAAAATCATGACATGGACCCTTTAAATGTTGACAGTGAGTGTGTACAAACCATCCAAGGCTTCCTTAAGCTTTCGCTTTCTTTCACTGATGATGCGATCTTTAGACTCTAGGGATTTCCGATACAGGTATTCCCTCCGTTGTCTTGCTTGCCGTCGCAACTGACAAATATGATCAGAAACGTAATTATAGCTTACTACATCACTATCCTAAAATTAAGGAACATGCTGTCTCACTGATGATCAAAACTGTTCGATCATCAGTGGTCATGCTGCACTATCCAGTAACTTCTATCATTGACAGTCAATCACTTCTTTCTAATTAATTGCTGTGTGGAAGCACGGTGGAAGATTGCTCTACAAAGGCAGAGTAAACATCAGAAAGTTTGTCCAGCAATTCCCCACCATGTCCATAATCGATAACACTCAGCACATGCATCAGAAGGCCAGGCCTACCCCAGAACTACGGGCTCAGTGAGGTGGAGCAAGGAGACCTACAGAATACTGTACAGTCAAACTTCGTTAACAAGAGCACCGTGAATACAAGATTCTGCTTGAGCCTGTTACGCCCCAACTATAGCATCTGTCCTAACTATAGTTGGGACAGTCCCAATTACTGTGCTGCAGTTGGACTGGCCCAACTGTAGTTGACCAATCTCAATAGAAATTTGTCTCAATTTTCTCCAAGTTAATGCACTTCACACCTGACATAATTCATCTAACATATGGCATCTATAGGAAAACTCATTTCTACAAGCACAAGTTGTTGATGTAAACAAAATGACTTTGGCACATGCACACACTGGACCTCTGTGCTGTAGTTGGGATTTATGCTGTAGCTGGGGCGTAACAGGCCTATAACAAGGAAAATGTTAGGTCTCAATCCTTTATTTTTCATTGTTTGAATTCCTACAACTACAAGGTTCTTTAAAAAGGTTACAACTTGCTGAAGGGCATCTTATTATTAATGAGGTTCAGCTGTCATGACTGTACCAACTAGCAAATAAGGCAGCTAGCTGGCTAGATTTAGCTAAATTTTTAATTTTTAGGGTAAATTTTTAATCACGTCATTCGATAGGTCCTATGCCGGCTGTGGCCAAGTGGTTAATTTCAGAACAACAGAAACATCAACTAAAAGTCTCTGATGGCGTAAGCGCGCCCTCTATCACCTCAAAAGGTGACCTAACGTAACGTTAAGAATAATTCATTTTCGACCGACTCTGACTGAGACTCTGACAACACCCGACATAGGCAAGGTTATTTTCGTGTTTTGTTTGCTAAATATAAAATAGAACAATCTTTAGCAAAATACACAACCAGTCACGAAATTACGGCGAAAAAAGTAATACAACGACACAACCTCACGAAGTTTTACTCACCATAATTTTTGACCCACACACGTGCTGCTGGTTCGTGTCGTATGCTTGTCCAATACTATCTTACTCATCTATATTATCATTGGCCAAAGAACCCACTGGTAAGTGATATCGGCCAATAGAAACCGCCCTTAAAGGCACCGGCCTAACTGAAAAATAACTCTTGAGGGCGACTTTTGGGTCATTCACTTTTGTGTCATTTTGTGTGATTTGTTACGCAGCTTCTGTCTGTTGAAAATGTAAGACGTGAAGAAGGTTTACAAACTCCATTCCAAGTCACCAGGAATAATTCAGAGTATAAAATGGTAATTTTGCATTCTTTATGTTACAGTCACTTGTTTATTTTACCGAGGAGATTTACTAGGCCTAGCTAGGCCTAGGCCTATCTGTTAATTGACAATGACATGAATCATTGAATCACATGAGTGCAAAGGCAGTTCGTAAACGTTTTTGTCGCATGTGTTTGTTATGTATCATGTTCGAAGCAGGTCAACTCGTACGCCACCCAACTTGTAAACCGACCAACTCGTACGCCACCCAACTCGTAAACCAACCAACTCGTATGCCTAGTAGTATAACTAATGTTATTAGAAACCTCCTTAATAATTCCCGTCACTACCTTGACTGATAACGGGGATCCTACTTTCACCTACACCCCCAACAGTGTGAATGAAGATTTGAGTAATTTAAGTACGCACTGCAAAGCTGTAGAGAAGCTCTGTTTCATTTGAAAAATTACAGAATTGTTCCCGTAAAATTACGGAACAAATCCGTAATTTTACTGGAAATGTCCATTACGGACACCGTAAATTTACGGACATTTTTTACAGTGATGTGACCAATCTTTAAGGATATCTAAGCAAAATCTAAAGATACCAGTCTTGACCTAAAAAGAAAAAAGTAATGAACAATCAGCTTATCTGGTAATTTACATTTAATTGATTTACATCTAATGGTAAATTTGGTTGAAACACGGCAGCAAAAGCTTGTACGAGGTTAAGGCTCCGACGCACATGTGAACTGCCAGAGTTGGGCGGCGTACGAGTTGGTCAGCGTACGAGTTGGTCGGCGTACGAGTTGGTTGGCGTACGAGTTGGGGTGTACAAGTTGGTCGGCGTATGAGTTGACCAGCATTCATCATGTTGATGTTGGGTAGGCGTAGCCGACTCCCAGAACTGTGAGCCACACTCCGTGCCTCACAGTCCTAGTTCTGGGACTAGGAGTAAATATTGGGCATGTTGGTTTTTGGGTATGTTGCTTGTCATGCTTGTTGTCAAGTTGTTGGTTGCAATGAATCAGCAATCAGTCAATCTGCCCATAATCGACCTCCATGCACTCTCTGTTTCACTTTACCTTTCATCAGTTTTCTACACCTGTAAACTACAAATATGGTAAGCCTAGTTTGAGTAACTTGGACTCTGTGAATTTTTTTGCATTTTTCTTTCTTTTTTTTTGCATTTGGACATGGCCAGGTGATAGTTCAGTCCACTCTAAGTACCCTTAATCAAAGGCTTTTCTTCCATTAACCCTAACAGTCCTGAATCCTCCAATTTTAATATGATTTTGCACACTCCCTAGGGAGTTAGGGTTAATGGATTTCACTCAAAATATGTAAATAGCTTGTACATTGTTGTACCCCGAATCAAAATCCTCAGAATTCAACCCCAAACAGTACAGGTACTAATGTATGAGCTGTTTGACCGAAGTCAGTTAATGGAAGGGAAAGCCTATGAAAGGTACATGGACTCTACTATCACCCAACCATGTCCGCATCTTAAAAAAGGGGATTCGTAGAGTCCAAGTTAGTTGAACATCAACAATGGCAGAAGGATCAACAGACTATGCCTCAAGGAATGGACTCATGGCAAGCACAATAATCAATCTTGCCAGTCTGATGATCGTGCCCAGCATTTTTACATCTGTTGCAAATCTCCAACTTTGATCTCAAAGTCAAAAGTTTGAGAAATATGATGGAAGGAAACATAACCTTTTACAAAACCAGTTGTCTGCCCATGATCATGCAGTTTTTATTCTTGAAAATAAAATGTTTACCAAGTAAATATGTTTTGCTGAAATTACCCTTCTGACCTTATCAACATCCAGTACATTTTCATTCATGGCAGTTTCTGCAAAAAAAATCATACATGTATAATGCTTTATAGTCTGTCCAAAACTGAGATCCCTACTATTTGTTTGATCATACCATAACCCTCACCTTAAGAGGTACAGTGAAGTCCGCCAGGTGTAAAGCTCTGCTGTACTTTGTTGCGCTGGACAGTCAACAGCTGCTGAACAAACTGGCCATGTTAAGACAATGGGGGCAGGTCCCATGAAACAATGGCATTGTTTGATTTTGTTAAACTGAGAGCAAAAACTAGCACTAGTACCTGTATGGCCTATATTTTTTTCCCTGTGCGCGACGATATAGTCGACCTATTGGATCATGTTGCACTGGGCAGGCAAGCCACTTTGACAAATGGTACAGACTGACAGGGTTTTTAGCCAAAATACCCAGTAGGGTTAGGGTTGAAGCAGGGAAGCAATCTGTATACCACTCGTGTCATTTCCACATTTTCATAACTTATTGTATCCAATTTTAATTTTAATCCAACAGGCTCGGAATTCTGAGAAAGCAATGTGAGTAACAGAATTTCTCATCTGATTCTTTCTTTCCAGCAATTTGCCTTTTGAATCATGATAAATAAATATGTAAACGATATATTTTCTACAAGTTCTGTCTTTGAGGGTTTCTGATCTTAATCCCAAATTTCCATGTATAACATTCACATTGACTTTAATCATCGTCTGATCTTCAAGCTTGGTAATTGGAAAAATAACTTGCAGTTTTGGTAGATGTGTACGTGGATATGGAATGTCAGAAAGTCAATGTGGCCTTGTTTTGTCCCTGTGTTAGGACCAAGTTGGCACGATGGCGCCAAGCTCAGATGGAGGAAGGGAAGGTCCGGGAAAAACGACCATACCTGGCTACCGAGTGTGAGGACCTCCATAAGGCTGAGAAATGGAGGCGACAGATCATATCAGAGGTGTCGAAAAAGGTGGCACAGATACAAAACGGTTGGTTTCTGGCTGTAGGAAGATTAGACGAAACCCCCAAAATAATTATGTTTCTGACCCAATCCTTCTTTTGCAAAGCAGTGCACAAAAAGAAATTCCTGACCACGATCCCTTGTACTATATTTGGCTAATAGTTTAGAGCTTCCAGAAGAAGCCATTTGGCCTCATTTGTTTGCAAACAAGACAAATTATCACATTGACCACTGTGGACCCAGGATTTCTTTTTGAAACGAATACATACACAAATAATTGCTGTTCCCAGCAAAAAAATGTGAAAATAAACATTTATCATTCTGTTCTTTATTTCCGCCCTTATTTTCTTTCTTGGATAGCTGGCCTTGGCGAGTTCCGTCTTCGAGACTTGAACGACGAAATCAACAAACTCCTCAGGGAGAAGACCCACTGGGAAGCGCGAATCGTTGAACTTGGTGGACCAGATTATCGAGTGAGTATATAATACTTCAAATGAGTAGTTCCAATCTTGTCCACTCCTTATTTAACTAGGATATGATCATCCTCTAGTGTTACAAATCTACAAAGCTCTTTACATATAGGCCATACTTCTAGAATACAAATTGATTGGACTACATTGTCATGAGCACCTCGGTATGAATTTTCCAAAGTCTGAAATGAACTCCTGATCTTGCAGAGTGCAAATTATGTCAGCAGATTAGTTTCTCGTAGGAGGAAGTGTGATTCAGTGAGAAAATATATCAATGGTAAAATGGAGCCCCGGTCAAAACAACTTGTGGTATTGTATAGATTTTGGATGAAGATGTTTGCCTTATCGTGGGGAATTTCCTCGGCAGAAAATTGGTCCCAAGATGTTGGACAAGGAAGGAAAAGAGGTACCAGGAAACAGGGGCTACAAGTACTTTGGAGCTGCCAAGGACCTGCCAGGGGTTAGAGAGCTCTTTGAGCAAGAACGTAAGTTGAAGAAACTGGCCTTAAACATCGACAGTGATTGGGTTGTCTCAAAATGTGAGAGCATTTGTTGAGAGATTGTTGTCTCAATCTAGTGAGAGCAATCAGACTTAATGTTGTGATACTCAGGGAGCATTCCCTCTGCCTGTCAAGGTGGG
>NW_019091436.1:729667-739884 GCF_001949145.1 Acanthaster planci
CTGTTTTTCTCTCTTGTAGACCTTTTTCATCCATGTGACTGGATTGTGCTACTACATGTGGACCGCCTTGGCCACGGTGATCACATATGTTCCTAGGGGCAGCTTCAACCATGTACAACTTCAAGCGCACATGCAAATGCAGTTTATCTTGAATAAGTAGATTACCATCACAGCACTATGCTGGCATTACCATCACAACACATCGCAGTCCAGCACAATTGTGACATCACAGGAGAAATGTCTATAGGAGGAATACTTCTTCCACAGTCCTTCACCTCTCTATCCCAGGCTAGTTGCTCTCCACAATGCCTTCTCCCCATCTTCTATTAAGTTTTTAATCTTGATGCTCCATTGACTGTCTTCTCACAGCTCCTCCACCGCCAAAGAAGACTCGGGCAGAACTGATGAAGTTCATTGATGCAGATTACTATGGTTACAGGGATGAGGATGATGGAGTCTTGGTACCTCTGGAAGTGGAACATGAAAAACAGAGTGAGTCAATGGCCCTTCCCTTATAAATCCTTTTAAAGTCCCTTCCCAAGTCCAGTTCTGTTCACAAGACCAGTTGTAAATAATGGGTGAAGAGTGACGAAGGAATACTTTTGTCAAAACTCATTTTGACAGCTCGTGATTTGGCTTATAAAGACAGGATGACCAGTGATGGAATTGGGATGGACTTGCAGGGACTGGTAATAGACTCAACTAGAACACTGAAATCTTCTTAGAGTTTGAAATGAATTTCTGCCTTTTGATATCAAAGATTAGTCAAGAACAAATTACCCAATCTACCCAGAACAATCCTTGTGATTACAGAATGTTTTATTCAAACATGGATGAAAATACTCACACCTGATACACTTGTATCCTTGATGCATTTTCACCTCCTGTAGTTTATTTCCCTTACCTCTTTTGTCTCTGTTCTAGTCATTGCAGCAGCTGTGAGCGAATGGAAGTCTAAGAAGGAAGCAGGGTTGCTAAGCGACGAGGTCACCAAGGAGCAAGAGGTCGAGGAGGATATATATGCCATCACACATGACCCTGAGGTCAGTGAGATTGTGGGGAGTATACAAGACTTCAACCTGAAGAATGACATTCAACAATTGAATCTTTGCATCTGAAAGTCACGATCCTAACCTTAAATGGACTGAGAGGCTCCTGTAATGAAGTCCTGACGTTGGAAATTCTGTAGAATCATTCCTTCCTCTACATTGCTCACCTGTTGTTTTCTTCTTTCTAAATGCAGTCTGAAGATGAGGAAGAGTCAACTGAGATGGAGACAGAAGAAGGTCAGCCACGATACGTCGCTCATGTCCCAGTACCCACACAGAAAGAGGTGAGTAATATCTTACTCGGTACTCGCATCAAATGTGTCAAAAGGTGCACATTCATAGAATTCAAGGCATTCATAAACTTCCAGTTTGTGAGATGAATTTTGAGCCAGTGTATGATGCAGTGTTATGAAATGAAAATCTGAAGATGAAAACGCTCCTTTCTAAAGAGACTTCATTAATTGCACGGAGCACATCAATGGGGACTGTTGTAGGGTTCTGCCCGATCACTAGACTATTTAGAAATGGGGCAGGCCCAAAAGAAATGAAAACTGTTTACTCACCATTTTCTATGTTTAAGTCTTCATATGATACATGAACATTTTGATGTGAAATGCACATTATGCTGTGCAAAAGTTGAATTAATAAGCAACTTTTCCTTAGATGCAGACAGATTCCATATGCTTACCATTTTGTCCTAGTGTCCAATGATATTGAAGACAAAGGCCAAGGTCATTTACCTTTCTGCCCTAAAAATTATTCTCCCAGCTTAAACCAGAAAGGACATACTTCACTTTGAAATGATATCATGTCTTCAGTCTTGGATTTTCTTGCATCTATTCTGTTACAGGTTGAGGAAGCTCTGTTGAGAAGAAAAAAGATGGAATTGTTAGAAAAGTACGCCAGCGAAACACTTATCCAGCAAGGAAATGAAGCAAAGACACTAATGGGCTTATAGCAAACCTGTTTTGTTTCTTTGATTCTGTATAAGTCAAGTTATTTTTTATTGCTTTTGTGGAAGAGGTGAAAAGGGCTACTGCCTCGTTTTCCAAATTTAGTCACTGTGCAACTTGGATTTTTCTGTTGTGGAAGGCACATGAAATTGGAATTGGTAGTTCCAACACTGTCATGTTAAGGAGTCTATCTCATAAATATTATGTTAATATCATAACAGAGGCTCAACAATTTTTGTGGGGTGCGAGGTTTCTTGTTTGAAGAGTGAAATTTGTTGTGCGAAGAACATGGAAAAATCTTTATGATTCAGGCTGTTTAAAAGTACATGTATACTAGAATTCTTCATGTTCTATAGAGGGCGCTGCAGATAAGAGCCAAATAGGAACACATTCTGCACAATTTCCCAACAAGGAATTCGTTACCAAAAGAGCTTCAGTGCGTGAAAGAAGTGGCCTTAAAGTATTAAAAGCGTTACCCCTAATCATTATCCATAAGGATGACACTGGGGATTCTCTCTGGCCAGAGGAGGACACTCAAGCTTTGAGGTACACCCGGGTACTATTTGATTGTATTTGTAACTTTTCTTCCTTTGATAAGCTGTTGATATTTTCTGTATAAAGACAAAACAATTTATTTCCAACTTCATGCACTTTTTTCATTATGTAGTAAATAATTTTGTAGTTGTAGATCATATGTAAATATTTCTTGATTAAATGCAAATAAAGTGTACTTAATAGTGAATTTTGCATAACAAACGAGGTACTTTGTGTGAATTCTCCAGCACTTTGTATGCTTGGTTTAACATCACACTTTGCCATGTGTTTTGGTTTGTCGCTCAAAATGGAGTGATAAAAATACGTGTACCTTGAATATCATTATCACAATCAAACATTGATATTTAAACATAAAAATAGCACAAATGGGTTATTATTATACGCACACGGGTATTTATAGCAGCTGATTTACTATTTTAAGATTTTTGTGTACTTGAATGCTTCCCTTGTTCTACGCATTTCAAGTGTCAACGGCCTACTTCCATGGGCTTGCCCTTTCGTTGCAAGGGATAACCTGGACCCGTTCTACCGCGGAATGAGTTGCCTTATTAATACACAGTGGGAGGTTCAGCGATTTTTTTAAAGAATCTGCAACTGTAGTAAGCTGTGTTGGAATGTACACTGAGAGTTAACAGTGGTGTCCATGTGACCAAAGTCCGTCTGTTCGTCAAACCACGCATACTATCTTTACAGGACTCGAAATAGTTCATATCGTATTCAATTGGCTGGATTCAAAAGTTACTATCTGGGGCCAGATGAAGCAAAATATACTAATAGTAATAATTGAAAATTTGTAATGCAACGTTTCCATAAAAATGGTATAATCAACGGCGCAGTACAAGTTAAAGTAAAAAATAATTGATTTAAGAAATGAAAAGATAAGGATAAATGAATGTCACCGCGCTAGTACCCAAACCGCAGTACATGTATCGGGATACGTCTGTCCTGCCAACAGGGAAAACTTAACCCTGTTGGCATCGGTGAAAGTCCAAGACATGTGACCCCACAAAGCAACCAGAATGAGGCCACTGTCAGAAATGTACTTTAATTCAAAACTTTGAATCAATAACGGTTCGTGAATTTTATCCGAAGTACATTATTTTGGCTTCATTCGCTCTGGAATACTAGTATAATTTTATCAATACAAAGTCCTTCTGCTCGGAGTTATATTCCTATCTCTCTGCTAATTCAGACCAGTGGCGAACTGAGGTCTAGGGTCCGGGGAAAGGATTTTCAAATCAAATCACTGCAAAACCTTAGGTCCATGTTCATCCTTAAATCCCCAAAAAGCTGTGCAAGCGGCGATTTTTTTGCAAGTTAATTCCCCACCCCACGCCGCTGGATACGCAATGGTAAAAATAGTACACCTGAGAAAATTACGTTTTGGTATGAGATTTTGTAAATATTTTGTCAATTTAAGTCAAAGTCGTTAAATAGTAAACAATATCATTTTGACAGTGACTTAGCAATTTGCAACATGATCAAACTGCAACTTCATCCGGTGCTCAGGCTGCAATGTAATGGTATGGGTCAAGGATAATTATTGTAGCGTCATTGCTCAGTACCGTGTTTCCAAGTAAACCAAAAATTCAGTTGTTTGAAAATTTTCATATTCATGAGTTCCAGAGCCCTCGATTGTAGCTTACAAACAACTGCAAATGCCAAACTGAATTCTGAAATCAGCTGACAACACGTGTTGATAATTATTTCTAGGTCCCCCTTAAGCGGTACTGTTGACAGAACTGGGGTTTTGTTATGTAAAAAGATGGGGAATTTATCATACGTCATCAGTCGATAAAGGCAGTGTCTGGTCACGTGAGAGAAATCGTGCCATGTCATTGGTCACGCCCACATTTCTGCCGGCTAGCCGGCGTTTACGTATTCATTGATTTTCTTTCACGCGATCGTCGACGTGTGTGATCGACTGCGCTCCCCCGGCCAAGCAGCAGCGTAGCAGTTTATTGCGAACGTGCTCGCTTGCGTCACCCTTCAACATGGCTGCCGCTCGTAATCTCCCAAGGATTTTGCTTCGGAATTTTCCCCATTTTAAAAGTAGTTTAAGTGTGTTCAATCATCCCAGGCGATTCTTCAGTATACGACCCGAGGTGAGTGCTAAATTCTTTGCTATTACTGAAATTTTTCGTGTGTTTGTATGGTGTGTTTTCTCCTTGTTGACAAAGAGTGGTTTGCCGTTTTTTCAGTTGGCAGTAGACGCGGCTTGCCGGTACGGTCGGTCCGCTGCTGTGTAGTATTACGACCGTGGAGGAAGGATTTCCTCCATGATACAACGCACTTTCTACCCATCTCCACCACAGGACAATTCTAACTTTCCAACTCTAGTAACAGACTAAGTCAGTAATGTTGGGGAACTAAATAACCGTACCGCACAAAATTCAACCTTCTGAAGTCACGGCTGTTTTGGTTTAATAAGTGGAGCGTTAGTAGCATTCCTCTCTTTCGATTTTGGACGCAAAACGAAAAAGAGAAATAATCATCAACGTTGTATATTTTTGTGTTTGTAATAGTATGGCTTTGTATATGGGGGAATAGAGATTACATTTAAAGAAGTTAAAACTTCTTTTGTTTAGTTTTTGTTTTGAATTAATGGAAAACTAAAGAAAGAAGTAGTAATTTCCAGGCCATGTTAATTTTTTTTTTTGATTCACATTGTTCAAACCTTCCTTTTTTTAGCTCAGTGTACTTTAAACTGGAGCAAAGTTGGCCGGAATAGGAATTTATATTTCATGAATTCAATTTCTTGTTGGATGTACCCATCCCCCTACCCTGCCCTGCTGGATTACAGTGGCATATTAGGAGAAGGACAACTTTAAGTAAATTTTTTTCATTGTGTACATCCATGTACATGTAGGCCTATATGTACCTGAATTTTGCAAGCAACTGGGCATCACATATTTACCTTTTGTTTAAACAGCTGGTACTAGGCTAATATTTAGTTCCATTCCTTCCGCTGAAAGTAAGTTAACATGTGGCCTTAGTAGTTATTGAGTTAGCTTTAAAAGCATGTTGTTGCAGATTGAATCCATCCCGGCCAGACTGTGTGGGCAAAATCCAACTTTTCCCCCTACCCTAAACAAGACTGAAATTTCTTCCTTTTGTGAATGTTTTAAATGGAATTCAAAGTTAAAGTGCAGGATATTGCAATTTTGTCTTCATTATTTGATGCTCTGGGGGAGGATTTGTAAAGGGAAATAGTTCAAATGTGTCATTTCTCTCTCTGGAATAAGAATTTTCATTGACAATATAAGGTTTGAACCAAATGAAGATTTGTCGAGGTAACATGTCCAATTCCCCCAAACACCCACTGTGCATGTTTAGTTGCCATGCGGGCATCAGGCTAGAGCAAGTTAGTCCACCATGAAATACCCACTGTGTATACCTGTATATGTTTTAACTGTTGGATTGCTTCACCAAGTTCTTATTGTGTATTTGGGAAAATGGGAAAAAAGCAGGTATCAAAACGTATGCTTGTATCTATGCGTGGATAATAGCATTGATTTCAAGCACTATCTGACTGTGAATACTGTTCCTTTTTAAGCGAACAAGTGAGATTTGTAAATGCAATGGATAGACATTTATTTCTTTTGGCAATTTGCTGCGCATTTATTTTGGTTGTTCAATTTTTGCTGGACTTCCATGTAACAAGTCAACAAAACATTAGTTTTCATGAGTTAAATCTTATCAGAGAACAGAAGTATAATTAGTGACTGAATTGTAGCACTTTACAAGTTGTAACAGCAGTGCCCCGCTGTTTTGGTCAGGACCATGTTTGACTCACCTGCTGGACTACATGTAGTTCATAGAAACTTTAACCACAGCGTGCAAGGCAGCTCTGGATCATATTTGTTGAATGAAGAATATTTCTCTGATTTGGTTCTGATTTTCAAAATCCTGGTGCGTGTTTTCTCATAGCTTTGCTCCCAAACACCGCCATTTGGCATCCTGTTTGACATTGACGGCGTCATTGTCCGTGGCAAGCGCGTCCTGGACCAGGCCATTGATGCATTCCAGAAGCTGTCCGATGGGCAAGGCCAGCTGCGGGTTCCAGTGGTGTTTGTGACCAATGCTGGGAACAAACTACGGCAGCACAAGGCAAAACAGCTCACCGAATGGCTGGGAATCAAGGTATGACAAACAAAGCTTGCCCTAATTGAACCACCTGCCTTACGGCGTACTTAGCTCTCCGATTTATTAGTTAAGATTATCCATAAATTGTTCAATTCACTTCTACAGTAGTGTTAGAAATTTAGAATTTCTCTGCTATTTGAAAAATGCAGGAGAGTAATAGGAAAAGAAAAGGACAGTAATAAAATAACAAACTTCTTGTAATTTTTAGGGATTTGTTGTATATAAATAACATAGCTTCTTGTAATTTTAGGGATTTGTTGTCTATAATGTATATTTAATCTTCTGTTTTATTATCCCAGTAAATCAACCAAAGTTTCTCCTACACTGCACAGTAATAGATTGGGTATTGTAATTTCTAGATGGGGGGAGCCATACAATAGCAAAGCAGATACAAAAGTTACCAGACTGCCTTTATGTGCATGTGTGGATTTGTGTAAATGAATTTACGTCACACAGTTCATGTACATGTTGTGCATGTACACACAACTACATGAAGGTTTTGAGTAAGTTGTGCAATCAAAGAATTGGCACTTCTGTACAGTGGCAATGGCACTGCGTATGCCCAGCTTGCCTCTTTGTCAGTGGTGAGGCTCTCTGTGTGCACGGAGCCCATTGGAAATGAAAGACCTCTTGAATCATGGTGAGGTATTTGTGGACCCCGTTCCAGATTCACCCTGATCAGGTCGTCATGTCCCACAGTCCCCTCAAGATGTTTCCCCAGTTTCACGACAGGCACGTGCTCGTCTCTGGTCAAGGACCCATCAAAGAAATCGCTAAAGGGTATCCTTTGGACAATTTTCTGCATTTGTATGTATTAAAATTAAACTTTTATTTGTATAATTCAAAACTTTGTTTTCTCTTAACCAACTAGATGTTTGTAAACAATTTTGTGAAAAGTGTAGTTATCCACATCACATGTTGTTTATAACTGATGTTTACTGTAAAATAGAGTCAAAGCGTTGTGTAGTGTCTAATGAAAAATTGTGACAAATGTCATTGTAAAATGGCAGTCTTTTCGCTTTTTTTCTTGATTTGTGGTATGGAGATGGACTGTTGGTTACAGTTTGTGACTGATGGAGGATATCTTCACATTAATCTCATAAAAGTAAATGAGCCAAAGTCCAGTCATTTTGTTGTTGTGGAGGCATTATTGGTTGAACTCTGAATGTGCAGGTGTGCGCTGCTTTTAACAGCTATCAAAATACCAATGATGAGAAACTAACTCCACTGAGAACCACTATCTGCACTAACTGATTCAGCTCACAGTTATTCAACACTGTACTGTACTGTACATGTACTGTACATTACTTTACTTGTATGCATAACATCACATGCCTGTTCACATGCTTACCTGCATGTTTTGTGTGCGCACTCAGTGCTCTGTTGGAAATAGACGTGGTACCGAGTCAATGATTGGTTTGGTTTGGTTCCCCATGTGTAATGTCACTGCAATGGACATGCACATTACTCACTCTTCCACTTTTGCACAAATACGTTGGCTGCTTTGCTTCGATGCAAACTTAGCCCCTTGTATTAATTTACTAGAGCTGCACCAATGAATGGATTAAGTCTGTAGTTAACAAACAAAACATGACAATCTAAAGACTGATCAGCAAGTCTAGGGTATACTGTGTGCCGTTCACATGCTTGTACACGTGCATGCCGTGAGTGCAGTACTTTGTGTGGGTGTGCAAGGGTCAATGTGCTGTTCAGTGCCTGCTGACATTAATTTCCACATGTACACATGTATTTGTTATATTGATGTTAGTTCTAGACATGTAAACAGCTTTGTCCATCAAGATAGCATAGATGAAGTGGTCATGGCAATGCTCATGTTCACATGTACATGTACTGACATCCAAAGTTTTTAACCCGGCAACAAGCAGATTTCAATGCTAGGTGGCTGCCTTTTGAACATGGTGATTGGTGTGAGACATACAAAACTTGGTGGGTTTCCAGGCTACTTGGAGAACACTGGATGAGGCATAGAGTATTATCCTAAAGAAAGATCTCAGAGGCCTACTCTTTGAAGTAAACCATAAACACAGCCATGGAAAACTTGACAAACTGGAGAACATACCACATGCACATACCCTGGCCAGACTGAAACAGATTTGTATTTCAGTGACATTGATCAAGATTTGTCAGCCCAGTTACGATCCCACAGATAACGAACATTATTATGTAACCCCTAGACTCAGTTACATTTTCTCAGGAAAAAGTTAATGCCATAGGATAAGGAACAGGGTCATAGTGAAGAACTCTATCTGCTTGCACGATTTTAACTTCTCTACAGAGCATTTATTTGATTTCTTAAACTGTGGAGAAAGTAGAAACCTCTTTGTAAAACCGTGGAGGAATAAAGCAAGAGTTTTCCAGAGGTGTGCCTCTAGAGGAATTACAGTGCATGAACCCAGAAACTGATTTTGTTTCAAGAGGCTACAAATCTCCTGAAGACATAAATACATGTAATAGGTTTTCTGTGATGCACGTACGTTTTGTAATTGAAAGCGGGGAAATTTATTTCAGTGACCAGTGCTTCCATTCAAAAGCTTGCACCACAAAAATGAGTTTCAAGCCAGAGTTACTCGTATTTCGAAGAAAAATGTTTCCTGTTGAGTTGGAGAGAGCAACTTGAGGAAAAGGGTCACGCTGGGGTCTCATGTACATGTAACGTGAGGCAGGAATAATATGGGACTTTCCCCTGCCTAGCTGTTGAGGGTGTGTAATATCCTGTCCATGTACAATTGAGTCATTCTGGTTTTTCCTGGTTTCATGTTAGACCGGCCGTGAAAGGCCCCCCCAAACCAACTTGAATACACAGGCAGTCACTGTACTGACTAGTATATTTGTTGCCTGAGATCATAGGACAAAAAATTATGCTGAAGTTAATGGGTTTCAAGCAGGGAGCTATGGTGATGCAACACCACATGTCAAGGTCACCCAACAGCTGACCTAGACTTCAGTGTATGCAGTACCTCCATTTAATGGGCAAGGAAATGTGGGGGGGGGTCTTGCCCAGAAGGACAAGCTTTGTTGCTCACCCCTCAGTTAATCAAATTTGATCAATTTTAGGGAGGAAGTCAAATATTTGTCGGCCATTTCCTAAAACTACC
Source organism: Acanthaster planci (assembly GCF_001949145.1). Next base: position 739,487 of record NW_019091436.1, read on the forward strand.
CAGTTTGGTAGAAAATTTTCATTGGAGTTGTGCACCACTATGTAAATGATTTTCAGAGAAGGAAGGAGATATTATCTCTGTTTTAGTCAAGGATTCCTACTTACTGACTGTGACAGGCAGTTTGCTGATTCAGCAATGTCCTTTCCTGTAGGAAAGAGACAGAGCAGTTGCAGTTTCTAAAGTATTGTATAAAGGGGCAGTGTCTCAAGGAGACATTTTGAGGGGACATGTACCCTGGCTTGTGAACCATTTGAATGGCCACAGAGCCTCAAGGAGACATTTTGAGGGGACATGTACCCTGGCTAGTGAACCATTTTTATGGCCACAGTGCCTCAAGGAGATATTCTGAGGGGACATGTACCCTGGCTTGTGAACCATTTTTATGGCCGCAGAGCCTC
>NW_019091436.1:740261-910802 GCF_001949145.1 Acanthaster planci
TACCCTGACTTCTGAACCATTTTTATTTGATAAAAACATAGCTGTGAGAAATCCCTAAAGGATTCTCATTGCTTCAAGATGCTGCAGTTTACACAATCATTGCCCATTAAAGATTCAGCGATTTATGACATCAGTATCTCTGTTTCTCTAATTAATGCATTTACCTAATGTCATGGTGTATGTATGACAGGTGTTGACCATGGGAATAACCAGTGAGTTCTTATAAATACATGTACATGTATGTACTTGGAAATCATCCACATTATTGTGAGGTTAAAATACCACAGCCACGGTTGAACAAGCAGAGGATAATATAGTGCTGGTAAACTGGTATTGAATGCATACATGTCCAAGGACGTGTGAGCAGAAATAGAAAATACACTTATTCATAAATGGTCCGTGTTTATAGGGACTGTTTGGAGCCACATGTCCCCCAGTAAACACCTGGCTCAAAGGCTGTTGGCATGGAATTGTCCTTGACAACATTCTAATCTCTTCACAAAAGCTTTCTAAGCTGCTAATGCCTTGTACTGTGCAGATGTTGGTGGTTATGCAGAATAGTCAAGCAGCTTTACACAAAGTTTGAAGAGCTACATGTATTGAAATATACTGCAACTTTACATTACCTTTTCAGTGGTAAAAGTTTATATCAGGTTTTGCCTTTCACTGCAGCTAAAGAGCACTGAGTCATGAGATTTTTCGCTTCCAGCTGTTAGTCATGGTTGTTGCCTATAAAGATTTACAAAGTTGGCCATGGTTTTAAGCAGCTGGTGAAAAAAAACAAATTGCCGTCACTGCATACAAAAATCTTTGGCTTGCCTCCGTTTTGATATTTCCTGTTTTTCATGATCAGTTTAGACTGTCTTTTGCACCGAGGTTTGATTCATAATCAACTTTTCAACAAATGTGGCGCTCTCCTTTTTGATAATTCCGTTTCTGTTTTTACTCAGCACATGACCATTGACCTTCCACAGAAAAAAATCCACATACTTTCAAAACTCTTTAATCATCTCTGTAACAGGTTATGAATCAGAAATGAATTGCATGTTTTGGAGATGACTGCAGTTATCATAGTTTTACCAACACTGAAGTTTTACTTAGCGCAAATTCACTAACAAGTTAATGAAATAAGCACTTGTGCTCAAAGGTCTGGGCTACATGCACACATTGTAAATTGCATTGTTTTGACAGTTGCCTATGTTGTGATGTTGCTTGCCCTTCTTTCGATTTGCAAATAGGTGATTCAATTACTGAAATCCACAGAATTCAATGAGAAAGTACAAGCACTGAAAACTGAGCTATGAAACTGCCTATTGTCCACAGCACTGAACCACTCATTTCAAGGAAAGTTGAAGCTTTATTCCCATGTAGACCTTGGGTAAGAGACTCAGAGGTTACTGTTACTTGGAAATTGTTTAAAAACCCCACTAAATATAGAAATGCAGCCGTAAAACTAAATCTTAATCTAAGAAACTAAAACTGAATTAATGGAAGTCATATGGTTCAAATTTAATGACTTATTATGTACATGTAATTTCCCTGAATTCTTCATTTATTAATGATTTAATTTCTAAAAAAGGTTTCAAGTAATATTTAAAAAGTGCATTGACAGATCAGTCAGTTCCAATTTGAATCACACAGAACTGAAAATGAATGAGTCTTCTGCTTTGCTTGCATGGACTGTTCGCAATTTGGGTATTGATGTGATGTCAAACTTTCCCGCCAAGATGAATCGGTGGTCCACTTTGACACTTCTCTCATGATTTGGCAGTGTGTTCCTTGACCAGACTTTTTTCCCTTTAGCCTTGGTTTTACCAAAGTGACCACAGTGGATGAGGTTCGGGATATGTTCCCACACCTAGACATGGTTGACCATCAGCGGAGAGTGCCTGCCCCCGATGTAAGTACATACACAGATGCTAACTTCACAATTTGGCTTTTCTGATTGGCTGATAGAGTATACATGTATCTCAAAGGGGCATGCTGACATTTAAGGCCTCCTGCATGTGCCAATTCAGGCTGTTTCAGATTGGCTGAAGGTATAACCAATAGTAATCGAGTTGCAACTTTGGTCGCCCAACTCTTCTACCAATCATTGTTTCCCAGGCCAACGTGGAAATTTTTCTGCCTCGGATTGAGGCAGTGGTTCTGTTTGGTGAGCCAGTCCGGTGGGAGACCAGCCTACAGCTGATTCTGGACATGCTGATCACCAACGGACAGCTGAGTCACACCCCAGACAACATCCCCTACCCCAACATACCGGTCCTTGGCTGCAATGTTGACCTTATGTGGATGTCTGAAGCTCATCTACCAAGGTCAGTTTATAAGGTTGTGTTGCAAAAACGGTTGAAAGGTCAGTTTTATGGAGATTTTACGCTGAGAAATTTGTCCAGTCTAAAATATAAAGTACATGCCTTGCTGAAATAGACATGTGCAACTGGCAAAATGTTGTGCCCATTCTTTGCTCTATGCTTGTATCCTAAGCAGTATTTTTTGCTCTTTCTAGCTTACAATGAGAAGCTATTCCTAACCTTGTTTGAGAGAGAATCTGCCTCATTTTGAAGGGAGTGGAAATGGGTAAATTTTAGATTGGCTGAGACTCAAGTAATCATCGTTCTCCTTTCTACAGGCTTGGCCATGGCTCCTTCATGGTTTGCCTGGAATCCCTTTACAAGGTAAGAACCCAGAAATCTTCAGTAAATTATGGGTCAGCTTTTTGGTGGTTCTCCAGTAAAAACACTCTGCAACATATAAATAAAATTTTGCAGTGAGAGCTTCAGCATACTTGCCTGTGAGCGTTACTACTGGGGCATTGGAAGCCAAAACCTGGGATGGCCTATAACAGGTCTGTATTGAATCGACCTTCACCACGTGGTTTTCCTATTCAGGTTGATGAGAAAATTGCTGTCAATACCAAGGCCTTGTGTGAACCCCACTTCTGCTGTCAGGATGTTCTATGTATTGGCAGCCAGTAAGAGCTGGAGACAGACTTGGAAGCCTTATTCCCACTGAAATGTCTCCAGTGTTCCTCCGTTTCGAGAACTGCATTCTTACACGGTCATGTCTCTTACTTTGCAGAAAATCACGGGGAGGGATCTGCTTTACACGGTTCTGACAGGCAAACCCAGTCAGGTAACTTACCACTGTGCAGAGAACGTGCTAAGCCAGCAGGCACGGGCCATGGGATGTGCAGAACCACTAAGAACACTTTATGCCATAGGGTAAGTCATGCCTCAAGTCATGCCTTTTCATTCTAATTACCTCCACATTTGCCTTAAAAGCACACCCGCTTTTTGCATGATTTTGAATGTGGGCAATTTTTCGGACGTATGGAAGGCTTTGTCTTCAAGGAATGTTAATGTGCAACTTCTGAGATGTTTTTCTCACTTCAACAAAGGAACTTGAAATTCTCTTTATGAGCCCAAGCATTGGGCTCTAAATCTATGGCAGTATCAAGACTGAGATATTTATGAAAGTCACTTGATTTTTTTGGAGTCACAAGCAACTTTCAATCAAAAGTATAACATTTGTTGCTGCGTTGAAGCAGTAGTACATTTTGTAATGTGTAGGCTTCTTTCCTACGCAGTGACAATCCAATGACGGACATCTATGGAGCCAATCTATACAACCAGTACCTCACAGCCAAAGCGGCCAAAGGTCTTCAGAATCCAACTGGTCGACAGCCAGCTGCAATTCGCCAGGGTGAGGTCATGTCTGATCCCCATGACAACATCCACATCGAGGCAGGAGATACGGTGGACTCGACCAATCACCCGGTCAGCGAGATTGACCACCACGTGTGCGAGAGCGAGGCACTGATGACCGACACTATCGACGACGGCTTCCCAGTTACCATGGAGTCGGTGCTGGTCTACACTGGCCTGCATTCCAAGCCGGACGACATGGGCCAACTGGACGAGAGCCACTTAGAGTTAGATCACGGCCATCGGGACTTTGAGTACAACAAGGCCCTCATTAAGCCTACCATAACAGCCCAACATGTCCTAGATGCAGTCAACATCATCTTCGACAGGGAGAACTTCAAATGAAAACCCAGTGGGAGATGGATTTGAATATCTAATCTCTGCGTGTGTGATAACAAATTCAACATATTTATTTTCCACGGGGACATGGCAGATTTTTAAGATTTTATCTCAAGAGAGTATTACTTATTGTGTAGCTAGCCACAAGCTATTCATATAAAACTCTTTTTTTCTGTCTGACTGCAGGACATTTTCATGTTCTGTGAACATGAAATATTTAGTTACAATTCTCAAAGTGTCGATATCCGGCACAAGATTCTGTAGCCATTTATACAGGTATCCCTTCTTTTGAAAATATTGCTGGGACATATTTTTTGCAAGTCTCTTGGACATCAGCAAGTTACACATTGAGACTTAACCAGTATAAACACGCTGCATCAACATTCACCTTAGTAACCAAAGAGGAAAGCCATACCTGCATTACTTGACTTTGGCTGGAAATAACGTGCTTAATGTACATGTATGGGAGATGCATGAAGCCGCTGGCAAATGCCTTTCATAGATGCATGCGTGCTACTTCCAGTAATAGCCAAACATTTGGACATGGCCAAAGATCCTGAACAGAGTATTATGTGTTGCAGTCTTAGTCCCCTCTTTGTCTCATAGAGTTGTTGCTTTCTTTTTAAGAGCCAGGCTGACTGGAATTGTTTGCGATGCTACAACAGTGAGAACCTGGTAAAAGCCATGATGCTCAATCTTAATCTTTTTTTGTTATCCACCCAAATCTAGCCTCCTGTGTTTGTTGGAGTTTGATTGATACGGGACGGTGGAGCATCAGCAACTGTTGCTCTGCATTGAGCAAGTTCACAAATGTTCAGAGAATCAGTGTTCATTACAATGTATGGCTGTTCATTTTTTAAAAGCAGAAACACGCTCTAGGTTTGATTTATGTTTGGGCAAGATTTATATGTACCCAAATGAATCCAAACTAAATACAAAGTGCTCCTTAAACGAAACGAGAACGGTTATGTTTCACTATTATGCAGACTGTATCTAGGCATTAGTGACCATTGCTTGATATTGTGAGGAGTTCTGTTTTTCAACATCTTGAATGTTTTGAAGTTCCCTCCAACCTTTGGGGTAAGATCTTACTCCTTCTATTATGCACTCACGGGGGTTACCCTTACGCCTTAAAGTGAGAAAATTGGGTATGTGTATTTGTAATATACATGCATAACAAAGATGTCTTTCATGAGAAGTAGCCAGCCTCTTAGTTATTCACAAAGGCATCTAGTCAAAAGAGTTTTCTCTCAGGCCATTTTTTCTCTCGGACCATTTTTCAGAACAGACTTTCTAGCTGCAGTTACCAGCCAAAATGTCACGTTGCAAATTGTGTTCAGCTGGTTCTCCGTTGATTTTTCTAAGCACGTAAAATTGCTTAGCAATAATCAGTGTTCCTGCGGCCTGGAAAAGTCATGAAAAATTATGGAAATTTGTTTTTCCTTGCTCAGGCCTGGAAAAGTCATGGAATTTTGTAAAAATGACTAAAGTCATGGAATTTTGTAAAAATGACTAAGGTCATGGAATTTTGTCATTGAAGTCATAAACCACTGTGTGATTTCTATTATCAGAAATAAGTGCATAAAATCTGTGATTGTATTTGCAACCTAAAAGGCGGAATAGTCTAAGAAATTGCATTATTTGGTCATGGATTTTCATAATTGGGTCATGGAAACATCATGGAATTTAATTGTCCTTAAGGTTCAGGAACCCTGAATAATTCATGAAGCTTGGTGCATTTTTCTTGCAATTTGACTGTTGATTATATAATACATGTAACTCTGTTATTTATGTTACATACTGATTGTACGAGTCCTGGAGGATTCTGTTCAGGGATCACCTATTTTTGTGATCCTTTTCATCAGCATACAAAAGGTACTCTTCTTCAAACCCCCCCAAAAAAACATTAGCAGGACCTTTTTTCAAGGCTATGAAAGTCTACACTGGCTGTAAACCTTGCCCTTGCTATTGTATGTCTTGTACGCTCGTGACAGGACACAAAATTGATGACCCCGATGTAATTAGTTTGGTTCTTTTAAAGTCTTTTGGTTTACCACTGTGATTCACTGTCTTCTAAACTGTTTGGTTTTGGAGGTTGGATTCAGAAGGGTAAGTAGGAAAAAGAAGTGGGAAGATTTCTGAAAAATCTCAGCTTGAGCACAAATAAAGTATTATTAGGACAACTTGTAACTTTTGTATATAAAAGGCTAGTCACACTCCACATGAAGTCTGTTTCAAGGTAGCTTTGTTCTGGTAAAGACAAACTTGACAATGATATTACAGTTCACGCCGCTTTCTTTTTTAATGAACTGTATACAAATGTGAGAGAGAGGTTTATCTATAGACCGATTCGCTGACGCCATTACTTGCAGTGTCCCTGTCATTCAGGTTCACATTTCTAAACTTGAAACATGCAACTTGACGCATCTGTACACTGCAGTAATTGCTCCTGACTTTTGTTGCCAAATCGGTCTTTACGAATTTTACTGAAAAACAAGTGTTATTGTCAATATGAGGGACATTCCACGAACAGGCTCATACACCCCAGCTTTCCTAAAATCTTGTATATCCCTCTGTGTCTAAATACTTCCTATAGCTGTTGTACACAAATTTTGAATACATCATACAGATATAGATTATGTAAAAATTGTCTGAAAAAAAACAAGAAACCTACATGTACATGTATGTGTAAATTCTGCCTTTGGGCTGCTCCTTTTGCACATCTGTATTATTTGACATTGTGTAAATAGACTTTTTTTGCCATCATAAAAGAGATCACTGTTTTCTTAAGTAGTTGTACAGACATTTGACAGTTCCAAGTCATATGAAACCTATTTTACTATCTATTTATTCTATTGTATTTGGTAATATTCCCTACTTTTTTCTAGGAAGGGGAGGTTTTCAGTAGCATTGTTTTATTTTGGTTGAGGATGGTAAAATGAACAAGTTGGAAGTGCAAATGTGACACCTAAAGATATGCATGATTGTTTTCAAGCAAACTTGATTCCTGGGTCCTGATTGGTCAATCCATGACAACAGACTGTGCAATATTATACCCACATGCCATGGCTCATACAGCACTCCTATTCCATGATTCCGACATTCAGGATATGATGCGTTCGGTATGCAAAATAATTCAGAGCTGCCGTGCATGTCCAGTGAATCCACTGTGAATCAAATGTGGCAATTGTGCATCAACTTTGCTTGAAGTAAAATTCGTTTTTCCACTCGAGCTTGTCAGATAATGATTTGAACATAAGCAACAATTGGTTAACTTCCCTGATAAAAAGGAAGCTTTTGTGGTATTTATCAAACACAGCCAGACACCATTTTATTTCATTTCCTCCTTCAGACAGTGGGCTGGATTAGTCTCATTCTAAAAGGCTCTTTCGTGTTCCACGTTTTTAATTGTCGAAGAAATCTTTTCAGATGGCCATTAAGATTGCAACTTAAACCATTGTTGGTCAAAATATAACCGCATCAGTGGCAAGCTTGTCTAACCATTTTGTCCATGGGCATTAGTTCATGGTGGAAGGTGACATAGTTAATCATGCATTAGATTCCTAGGTAACAGATTAATCACTGAGATAGGCATGCTAATTGAGTGATTTTAAGCTCCTGTAATTTGGTTTTTAACTTAAATTGCCTTGACATTTTGGACCCCGTTGTTGATCATTGCATTTTTGGGATTAACGAGAGCTGTACTAATTGTGGAAATGTGTAGATGTTCCAAATAAAACAAACCTTATTTGGACAGAATTGAAACTGTTTCCTTCTTCTTTGTGTTGCTTTGTTCTTGAAATGCAGTTGAACAGTAGATCTGTATCATAATGATGTCATGCTTTGTTTACACATGCACTTTCCTATGACGGAGAGAACACGATCCATCAAGCCCCCATAGGAAAGATAGATGTCAACAAGGCTTGACCACATTTCAGGTCTAGTTTTTAGCAATTACAGGCAGGCATGGGAGGGGCTTCCCAATTTGGAAATGAAGTCTTGCGGAAGCACTAGCTATGTTTTATTACATGAAGCATGGATGCTGCTTAACTGGAGATGTGGTTGATTGATATCTTGTGGAAACTTTAAGGTGATCACCGAGTATTAAAGACGACACTTTTTATGTATCCCATTTGGCTGCTATTAGGTCAATATCCAATATGACACAGTTACCTAACACAGCCAACAGAACCTACGGCACTTTCTTGAAAGTTGCAGATATCAATTTACGGCTCCAAACTTAAAACGGGAAGGCAAGTGCCATTCAAAACACTTTCAAATTACATGTATGCATCATGGTTTTATTATTTCACAGGATAAAAATAATTTTCCCACTTACGAAAGCACTGCCAAAACCTTGCCACAAAATGACCTTTTTGAGCATTAAAAATACATTTTGTAAGGAAAATAAAGCTTATAAAAGCAATCTTTTTTTGGTTCCAAGCCACATAGCAAGATTTCTAGTTCAGTCGGGATTTACAGATATCATATTGATTATGGTACATGTAGTTCCCTTCCACCAGTACACAAGAAAAAGTAAAGTCCAACACCCGTGGCAAGAATGTAAAAAAAAAGGTGTGACCATGTAATACACACTTGCACAGCTTCCAACAAATCTGATGCTACACTCTACTTTTGGCACCCCTCGTCAAATAATTTTATCACATTCCAGCTTGCTGAACAACCTTTCACCTCCACGTTTTCAAGAAAACCAAGGGCCGGATATGCCCATAGCAAATTTCCCAGGGAGGCAACAAGTGTGTTAAGGAAAAGCTCAAAATTAACATGTACATCCCTCCGAGATTAGACATGCAATCTAACAACCTCAGAATGTAAGTAGAAGTTGTGTAAGTTTTCATGCAAAACTTGAAAAGTAATATTAATGTGTTTTCATAAAGTGCTACTGCTGAAGGTGCTATTTGAGTTTCTGTAATCTCATCAGGGCTGCTTGCAACAGCCTCAAATGAGATTATAAATTCATGGTTGCACCACAAATCAACTTATCTTGTAAACTGTGCATACCTGGGTGCAACCAACAGAATAAAATGCAATATGCAAAGATATGTGATAATTTTTTAATTTCAAACAAAATCCGTCACGTTTCCTGTTGGCTCAGCTGGTGATATAAGTTTCTGTTTTGAAGTGATATCCCAATAAAAAAAGGGAATTTCATAAAGAGCAAAACAGGGTTGCCTCGATTGCCAGTAGTTTCGATAGTTGGAAACTACCAGTCAAAATAATGTCCCGCATCAAGCTTCCATACCATTTTAATAATAAACTTTAACCATGCACAAGAACCAAACACTGATGGTGTGAACATTTTGTCGACGTGCCAACTGACCCCTTTTCATTCTCTCCACATTATGCTCCAATGGTCTCTCCCAAATCAATATCACAGTAACACAGTAACTGCAAATGTGTATGTACCAAGATATTTTGTTTCATTAGCATAGATGATTTGTTAGCGGATTTGGTGGGTTAAATGTGGTTTCTGGATATTATATAACATTCAATAATTACCTGGTAATGTATTTACATTGTAACACTAGTCACCATACAACTATCAACATTAACCGAAGTACAAAGCATACTGACACTCATGATTTGTTTACATCACGAAACTGTTCAGTGCATCTCAGTTTCTTCTGTTGTGTCGGTTGTTATTGTTAAGCAGAAAAATAACTTTCATTTTACGCAATTTTTCTGCACTTTCAGATTTGTTTACCTAAACACGCACATGGTCTGAAGCATTTACGATTTATAGTACTCTTTAACAAATGCGTTTGTGCGTGTTTGTTCTCGTCTCCTCTACAACATTTTGCTAGTAAGCTTTGTTTACGGCAGTTTGTTCTTTGTTTTGAGTTTAATGAGATTCCTCTTAAAAATGCTCCCAAGTTTATGAGTTTAATCAAAAGTGCCACATTGCTATTAAGCGTAAACGTTTTTCAAGGTTTGGATGAGAACGGAACATATAAACTGCAACTCTATTCAAAAATAAATTAAATTCAGCATCAGAAAAAAAAACTTCTCAATATGAAACAATAACTCTCAGGAATACAATGTTTCAATCAAGGCTTACATAAAAAATGGAATTTAAAACAAAACCAAGGCATACAAACTAAATAAAGAATGAAAGCAAAATTAATACCGAACTTATTTCTAACTTATTCCATTGACTTCACAAGAAGGGTTTATTTTTCCCACCTAATTAAAGTCACTTCCTTCCACAGCAAGTACCACAGTGAGTCGCTTGCGAGATAGAACATACACCTTGTCTGACGTTTGGTTGCAAATCTAACTCTGTCTTGCAACTTTTTTTTGTCTTCTACAAATAGCCATTGTTCGGGAACTCTATGAAATGAGCCAATTTGTAACGCACATTCCTAAAAATATGCACAACAGTTTTGAAGAATCACCTGGGTGTGTTCAGTTGTACATGTATTTATGCAATGCCTTCCCATGTACACATACCTGCAACAGTGGAGGCATGCATGACCAACATGCATATAACTGTATTAAAATACACCTAACTTATTTTCAGTAAAGACCTTGATGTAAGATCAAGAATAGCCCAATGATGTCATCTTTCCTAAGGGCATGCATTAAATCTCACCTTTTGGATATTGCATATCACACTATTTTGGTATTAAACTCACACACAATGCCAACGAGTATGACAAGGCATCACACTTTAAGAAAAATCAAGTGGTAAATCGTAGTCTATGAGAATGATGGTAGATGTACATGTACATGTAGGCTGGTACACTGTTACTGCAGTGTAGGCCAAGTTCGATCAGCAACAAAAAGTCAACCACTGGTTGATTATTCCTGGTACCCAGGATACATTTTGTGAACAGGTCACTGGGGACAATCAACCACTGGTTGACTTATTGCTGCGAATAATATCTGTTTGATTCTCCCTGGCAACCTGTTTACAAAATGCATCATGGGTACCAGGACAAATCAGCTATGGGCAAGTTCAAGCACGGACTTCAGTTCGACTAGTAGTCAACTGCTTTTTAACACTTCACATTCGCAGTTCAGTTACACTCGAATGACTCTAGTTGGCCTCGTTTCTAAAATCTCATCGTTGCTCAAATTTCACTGTTGGCTGCCATTCTCACAACATACATGGCTACTGAAATCTCCTACAGTTAGTTTCATGTGAATGGTCCCCTCTGTAATGATAAATGAAATCGGTTACCGAAAACCAGTGGAGCAACCATGCCCTGGGGCCTGGTCTCAAATACAAGTAGTTGACTACATAGTCCAGGCCATCCATCATTCAGGCGATGCTTTCAAACTAAAGTTGATTATAGTCATCACTCAAACTTGTCCAAGGTTCAGTTAGCAACAGTAAGTCACCCACTGATTGATTCTCCCTGGTAACATGTTAACAAAATGTATTCTGGGTACCGGGCATAATCAACCAGTTGTTGACTACTGTTGCTGACTGAACCTAGCCATTGTAGTGAAGTTCATCAGTAGTCAAATCAAAAGCCAAGAGTGAGTTGAATGAAAAGTCTGGTCTCAACAAAGGACAGGAATACCTTTTGTCCCAGTTCATTAGCTCGTGACTTGGCTTGAGACTGGCTGACTTCCGTCTGACTTGTGAGGACTTGCAAAGGATTACATGTACATGTACACTGTTACGTTGTGGTGTCACTGTACATTGCCAGTGACAATAAAGGTGTACAATTCAATGCTACAGTTTGGCACAACCAAGGTATTTTGAAAGACATGAACCTGTACCCTAAAGCCTAGCCCAGGTTGGGTGTTTTCAGTGACTACATGTATTTATATCAATTCATCCTGCCACAGCAAACTTTTTCACAACACTGTTTTTATCACACTTTTCCCAGACAGAAGTATCTAAAATTACAGTCACACACTTCTAGTAGTTGTGTTTGGAATTACATGAATGCTTAGTTCAGAATGGGTGATTAAGTCATCATGGAAACCCGTTTGTCAAAACTAGATGACATCTCCACGCTTTCATCATAAACGTCCCCGACAGAATTTTCATGTGAAGACTTACACTTGCATGTGCACGTGTGAACTGCACAGTAACCATTAGTATGGTACCCAGACCAAAAGATACCAATTACTTTCAGCAATTTTTGAAATGGCAGGAAACAAGCCAACATTTCAGTCTTCACACTAGATGATTCATTTATTTGGGCAATGGTGTACATGTACGGAAGTCACAATCTACCACAATTTTACAAAGGACAGCCTTTGAATGGATATTGGTCATAATTCAGCAGCTCTTAAATCGCTATTTGCAAGACGCATTTGAAGTATAGTGCCCAGGATACTTTTGCTGCATGTTAATGATGAGGGACTTTGCCAAATGTACAGAGACAAATCACTAAAATTGGCACCTAAACACTTTCCACATTTTTTTGTCTGATAACATGTACATGTACATGACTACACCATCGGATCAATAGAACAATTCAAATGTGATTCTGCTGTGCTCAAAAACGCACCAAACAAGAACTAAAATTGTTGATTTTTTTTTTCCTTTTTTGGTAGGGGGTGTCCATATCACAGTTTCACAGATTAAATACACAATATACAATGTACGTATATGTGTACATGTAACTCCTAATAAATGATAAAAATCACTCAACAGACAAGGTAGGTTGTCCACATTTTTGGACGTTTCCCTTCTTTCGGGATCACAGTCCTTGAGATCTGGCAAACTACTTTGCATGATGAGGACTGATATTTATTTTTATTTTCTGACATGATCCAAGAGCCAAGTACATTTACATACATGTACATGTGTGCAAACTTTGTATTCATAGACGTATTGCATCAATAACCAATACCCTCCCGAAACAAAATCAGTTCACTGACAAAGAATTCAACAGTAAAATACCAAATTAACAAAGGACAAGTCTGGTGCCCTAGTAGTGTCTTTTTGTACGACACACCCATGATTGTGGCTTCAAGGCAAAAAAATGGCTGATGACATCAAGGAATTAGCATTTCAACTGCATCTGCATTGCTACATTGCTGCAGTTCGTTACATCGATAGCTGAATACCGGTCTCCTGGAAATTTCTTATTCCATCCTGACCTCTGAAAGCTGGTTGATAGCATCTTTGTGGAAGAACAACACACAACAAAGCAGTGTTCTAGAAGAAAGCCCAGGGATTGAAAGTAACAGCCTGATTTCCAACCAATCTTGTGAAAGTAGCAGCATGTCTTTTACATCATAAAACAAAAAGTTTCTTCCTTTCCATTCAAGTGCATGCAGTTAGTCAGCATCGTCACCTTGAAGTTGACAAAATATGACAATGGTCACCATCAACATGATGGAATGTCTGTGCCCCCACAAGGTCAGGTGAGAAGGCTTCACAAGGTCAAGAGTCATCACTGGTGTGTTGAAGGCGATCACTGATGTTTTACGTCATCATTGATGAGCAAGACTTCATCACTGATGTTAATGGCCATCAATGATAAACAAGGAGTCATCACTGATGTGTCAGACGTCAACAGTGAGGTGTCAAAGGTCATACTTTACAAAGGTCACGATGCAGCCCAGCATCACCCGCAACAGTTCCATCCATCCACCCTCTTGGCATTGTAGTTCAATTTCAAGCTGTCGCCCCCATCCAGGGTAGCCCCGCCCGCGTGCTTTCGCTTCAGTTCTTGTGCCAGGAGGGTAAACGTTTGTTCCACATTGGTGGAGTCCTTGGCTGAGGTCTCCAGGCACTGCAACATCCCATGGTGTTGTGCTATGGCCTGGGCATCGGCAAAGTCTACCTGCCGCAAATCCTCCAAGTCTTTCTTATTGCCTGAATGAGAAAAATTCAAGATTGGATGAAATTTTCTTGTTTAAGTGGCAGACACAATTGATTTAGGCTCTGCTGATATTAACCCTAACAGTCCCGAATGCTACAAAGTACTACTTAGTAGTAAAATGTAGTACTCAGCCCTGTCGCTTGTAAGAGGACATGACATTATTATTCTCTGAAGCCATAAAATACAATAGTTACAGTGGACCGACAGATGTCTGGAATAAAGACTACTTTGAATTCAGAGCAACATCCCTTTGATAGGAAAATGTTCCCTGTATGCACAGATTAAGGAGTGCATGTATGTGGTGCTAGTCACACATTGAACTCATGCTACAAAATTCTGTAGGTCAACGTTTAGTCTCCGCGAGTTCACTTTGACAATTTTCTCACCAGCCAGTCTTTTCTTGATCAGTGAGGGGAAGCTTCTAGTCAAGAGTGAATACTGTGAGTGCTGACCACATAATTCTCTAGCTTTTTACACAATGGGCAAAAGTACCAAACTAGTTCGACCTAAATCAGCCCCAGTTTCAAGCTCTGTTTCATGAAGTTGGAGAAAAATCTATTCAGAATTCGAAGACCTCAAATTTGAGTGGTGAATTACTTGAATTTTTGACCATTGTATATTTATAAATCTCATTGAGGAACTCTACTGGTTGAAGAATAAATTAAATTGGCCCAATTCTGGTTAGATTTTTCCACCTCTCGGGGTTCTAAATTAACAATTCTTCATTCTGGAAATCAATTACCTATCAACACTTGAGCAACTGAGTTCCCCGCATACTTTTGTACGTCTTCAATCCAACGTGGTACATTGTAAAAAGTTTCCTTCTTGGAGATGTCATAGGCAATGATAACACCATTGGCACTGCGATAGTAGCTTTGGGTGATAGTCCGGAATCGTTCTTGCCCTGCTGTGTCCCACACTTGCAACTGGTTTGTTGAAGATGTAAAAATAAAAAGCAAGAACAAATTGTTTTAAAATAATGACAAAGCTTACTTTTACAAAGTTCAAGTGGAGTACCAAACACTTTTTTTGCATCATCATTTACACAAGACTCCCCCCAAACATAAATTATGCTTTTCAGTTTCCTCATTTTCAAATCAGTAAAAAGTAGATTTAAGCAAAGAGTACAGAATAGAGGGCCTTCGTGGAGCGCCCTCACAGAGGACGTTTTGTTATTTAGACTTAATGGCAATGAATGCACAAAAGGTTTACTCGAGCCTGTCCAAGAGGAAGAAAGAAATTATGGCTGTGCCGAATATCCGAATAACTAAATATTTGATTGATTGTTGAATATTTGAATATTATTTGTCGAATTTGAATATTCAAATGAAAAAATTCATGAAAAGGAAGGGACAACTTTCTTTGTTTTAAATGAGAAAATTGCACTATGGAGGCTTGTTTCAAGCAGATTCAAATGAAAAGTGTCAGAAATCTTACAAAAATTTAATAAGTAGACCCACGCTTCGGAATTTTCTCACCTAAATTTCACTTTTTGGGACTAGTTATCATTTTCCAACGGCTGTAATAACATTTTAAGGCAAAATTAGTGTTGTATGCATATGGAACTCTTTCAAAAAACTTGTTATAACTTGTAAAAAACTTTGTGATCGCTTGAATGTGTACCTCAACCCCCCCTCCAAAAAATGCAAGGCCCCACCCACACTTTGTTATCTTGAAATAAATTTAAATTATCAATCATCTTAGCAATTCGGCAGGCATCTATAAATTAACTACAAACAGATAGATGGTTACCTTGACTTTTTTACCATCCACCGTGAGTGATTTCATTGTGAAATCCACACCTATGGTGCTGTGTTGTTTCTCGAGGAAAGTTCCCGATTTGAAACGCTGAACAACACAAGTTTTACCAACGCCGGCATCGCCAATTAAAACGATCTTGAAAAGATAATCGAAGGAGTCATCAGACTCCATATGGTATGGATAAGACATAATTGTATTCTACTTAAATACGAAGGCAGATACTCCATTCAGTCTCGCATTTTTTGATGAATCGGAGAAATTGTTCGCACCCAAACTCCACGTACAGGCGGCCACGACTCTCCCTGATGACGATGATGTCACCGTGGCATTTGCAAGGGCAATATTTCCCTGGTTTCAAGATAATCGATGTATATGTCCCAATTGCCGGGTACCATCACGTTGTACTGCTCAAAACACATGCTATTGAAGGAGACCGGAAGTATTAACTTTAGCTGTCCCAAATTGTTCTTTGAAAATAACTGGCCATGCCAAAGTTACTGAAAATGTTACTATTTAGGCCATTCTGTCCGAGTTCAATATGAATTAAGGGACAACTTAATTAGAATGACATTTTTTTGTAAACCTAAAAAAATAAAATCACGCTCAGAGCTCCCCAGCCCTACTAGTATATACTGCTAGTGGTATCGTTTGTCAGTGTGTCAGAGGTTATATTGAACTTCCGGCGTGTGTTCGCAAAATTTGAAGTGTTGTGGTCGTCGTTTGCAGATTTTTTCGCTGTTGTTCATAGGGGTGTCCATGGTGTTTGTCCGGAATTAACTTTAAAAGCAAAGGTATTTTTAGATCTTGTTTCTGTTTTGATTTTTAATTGAAGGTTTTTGCTCACTTTTAGTTGTTGTTTCAAGAGCAGTGGCCTAAAATAGTGAACGGAGGCCATTCTCATTAGCCTCGTGCATGTCATGTGCATGGCTGTGCCCAGTTTCCGGACAGTAGGTTTTAAAGCATTGCGTGCATTTCACACGTTGTTTGAACCTCCATCATCATGTCCATGGTCATGATGGTTTAAAACGTAAAATAGCTAGGAAGGGGTTTAAGGGCAAAGTCTGCGATCTCCATATTTCTCTTTCTTGACTGATTGATTTGTCAGTGTTTATAAATATTATTATATTTGCATTTGGTAGTGTTTGTTGTCATGAATAATTATCACCAAAACCATGGAGGTAGAATCACTGCCAAAACTAGAAGAGCATTAAGCACTGTTGTGGTCTTGAATTCAACATTCAAGAAAAACAATTCCAAACTTGACTTTAATGTAATCAACCCAGTTCATTGAAATAGCCAAACTCCGTTTTTATATTTCAACCAGAATTTAAGTACTGTTCTCCATTCCGTTCATAATTTGACATTTGTGGATATTTCCTTTTTGTAATTAGATCACCATGTTTCAGACAAGATCAGAGTATGACAGGTGAGATAAGTATATTACCCCCAAAAGCGCAAACAGACCATATCACTATCAGTTGCCAGTACAGTTTTGTCTACCTGCTTTCTCAACATTTACTTCATTAGAAGAGTAAACTGATTGCGGTTTCACCGTGTATCAATCTCTTTCTCGAGTAGAAGAACCACACATACTGAAGAAAGAGATTGATACATGGTGCAACGGCAGTCATTTTACTCTTCGAGTTTCTGTCACCATGAAACCCTTCAAGTCTTATTTACTTCATTCACCTCTTTTAAATACATCTAGAAATGTTTTGGAATGTAATGTAGCCCAGGGCAAGTTAAATTAGGCAGTTTCCAATCTGTGAAGAGCTAAATTTACACGGACAACCAGTTATTACACAGCATAAGTCAGTGTAACATGCACTAAATAAAATATTACATGTGAGTTATATGGTTACTTACAGTTTTGTGCAGAAAATGTACCGGATGGATTTCAAACTTGTTTCTGGTTTATTTTCTCCATTTCAGGGGGGTGAACACATTTTCCCCAGAGGGCAGGCTTTTCCAAGTTGAATATGCTATTGAAGCTATCAAGGTAAGGTAATATGTTGAAAATGGATACATTAAAAAAATTGGACAGGGATTTTAGGGAGTGTCACATTGGGCGGGTGGGAGGGTGGTCTGAACGTTCCATGTTCTCATTTCTGAAATGATGGCCATTCCACTGGGAACAAAGTGTTCCCACTGGAACTCTGCCACAGCACGGTCTATGCACAAAGAAAACCATTCCCGCTGGTGATGGAACATTCCAAAGAAACACTACCTTTCCAAGAGGAAGCTGAAGTCACCAAAAGAGTCATGTAATAGCATTACTGCTGAAATGATTAGAAGCAATGTATATCCCTCTAACTAGATTGTCTAAAACTGCTGTATATTTTTCAACACAAAATTACACTTTAGCTATGACAAGATTAAAATAATACTGAAACTTGTCAGTCATACAGAATTTTGAAAGTAAAAATTGCTGACTTCAACCTTGTGTGGTGTGATCCCTATTAGAGAGCCTTCCCTGATTCCATTTTCAATATTGAGTTCCCCTGCATGATATTTATTATCGTGCACTTTATACTCAATATTTGTAGAGAGCTTGTGGGGGGAAATGGTCAGACTTGAACCAATGGAGTCGCTATGACCTGCATGTTAATGTAGACATCTTTCTTACACTCCACCTCTGAGCTTAATACTGGAGGCAGGTGGCTAGGTTGAATCTAGTGTATGTATATGTATCAGCGAGAACTGCATCTAGTATATGTGGACAAATCTTTAGGTGTGCCCTTGTTTATTTAAAATTTGAATTTCTTTTGTGGCCCTGAAGCTGGGCTCAACAGCCCTGGGCATACAGACCTCCGAGGGCTGCGTCTTGGCTGTAGAGAAGCGTGTGACTTCCCCGTTGATGGAGAGCACCAGCATTGAGAAGATTGTGGAGATTGACAGCCACATCGGATGTGCCATGAGCGGACTGATCGCTGACTCGAGGACCATGATCGATAGGGCTCGGGTTGAAGCACAGGTGAGGGCATTTCCTGGGTTGAGAGAGAGAGATGATTTAGCCATTTAGAGTGGTTTCCTGAACACCAACAGTTGAGCTTTGTGGAGCTCTTGATACACAGTGTATTTGCTTATTTGAAACTAAATGAGCCTTGATATGAATTGGTCTACAGAGTCACTGGTTTACCTATAATGAGAAGATGTCCATTGAGGCTGTGACGCAAGCTGTGTGCAACCTGGCTATGCAGTTCGGTGATGATGACGCAGACAGCGGTGCGATGGTTAGTCATGCAATCTCCACGCAAACAGAGAAATTGACACACTAACTGGCCAATGCATGCCTTAAACCCACAGTTCCATTGGCAATCCCTAAGACTGTGGCTTTAGATGTGTAATGCGGTTAGTTAAATAGATTTAATTTGTGTCTTAGGAGGACTGTTTGTGACAATAATTTGCTAACTATCGCTATTTATTGGCTCAGAAAGAATCTCTTTTGGTACAAGACAGTTGATATATATTCCTCTGTTCATGCATGTGGTTCAGAGTGTATGTACGAGCAATTCTGCAAAATGTAGCCTCTCTGGCAAGAAAATGTGTAACTAATTACATGGATGGGTAATTGAGTGCCGTCTCTGGGGTGGAAAGTTACACGCTGTAATGCTTTTGTACACATTCAATTGAATAATTTGTGATATGCGACGAAGCACCTTCAAATATATATGCACAGAACTCAGTTAGTCCTCCATATGTGTCTCTTTAAATCACTGCAGAGCCGGCCATTTGGTGTTGCCCTGCTGTTTGCAGGCATGGACGAGGAGGGACCAAGATTGTAAGTAGGGAACTCCCCCATTCACTGAGCTAGGGGTTGGGGTAGGATCATCGATCTTTGCCAAAAGGTTGCTAGAAGACGAAGGGAGTGGAGGCTGTCTTTCTTGTAGTGGAACACTCAGCAAATTAGTTTTTTCTCTCGGAATTTTAATTTTCAGCAGGTAGGAGAACTACAGATGGGAATTAACCCTATATTTAGGTTGGATGGGGTTATAAAGGCAATGTTGATGGGTTTTCTTCACAGCACTTGCTTTTGACATGCTATTTATAGGTTTCTGGAACTGTTAACCATAATGCTTTGAGAGCCAAACATTAGAAAAAATTAACATCATTTTTATTGATGTAGGTGCAGTTGAAGAAATGGGCATCAACTTCCAATTAGTTGGTTGAATAGATGGTTTAATTTGCTTTCTCATTTCATTTTTACTTGCAAAATCCTTGTTTTCTCCAGATTCCACATGGATCCGTCTGGCACGTACATCCAGTATGAAGCTAAGGCTATAGGCTCCGGCTCAGAAGGGGCACAGTCACAGCTGCAGGAAACATACCACAAGGTGAAAACAAGCACACGCCATCAGTTGGGTCTCTGCATTCATCTAGCGAGGGCGCTGTTGATTGCAACAACTAGGGGCAAGTTTGAGCAACAAACATTTTTCTACCATTGGTCGATTTTACCAGGTACCCAGAATATACTATGTGGGCAGGTTACCAGGGAAAATTGGCCAGTGGTCGACAGATGGCCAACGCTGGTACTTGGCATGGGGGATTTTCCAAGTCTCAGGTACGTCTGCTTTGGGCTCAAGTTCTATGAACTCAAGTTCTATGAACTCGGTGCCCTGAGTTGAGGCCCGCAGGAAGTGACAAATTCAACTGGCCTCAACATCTTAATTAAATTAAACTGTTGAGGCAAGTTGAATTTGTCAAACTTCTCTGATTCTGAATATGTGAAACATTTGTATTGATACATTTTTTTTCTCTTTTAGTCTATGACTCTAAAGGAGGCATGTAAAGAGGCCCTTGTCATACTCAAACAGGTCATGGAAGAGAAACTTAGCTCAACCAATGTAGAGGTAAGATTGGCTCATATCTGTTGCCCTTTATCTTATTAACTCTGACACCCCCATGACTGGTGGTTCTTAGCAAGGACATGTTCACGTTGTTTATGCATTGTTTAAAATGACTAAATTTCACACTTCATGTAGTTTATTGCAGTTCCGTGTATTTCAGTGCAAAACACCAATACGAAAAGAGGAGCAAAAATAACTGACAACGGAAATTAGTTCTTTTGGAAATATTCTTGATTTGTTTTTGTTTTTCATTTCTTGCAGTTGGCTACAGTAACACGAGAGAAGAACTTTGTGATGTTCACGAAGGAAGAAATTGAGGCAATTATAGCAGAAATGTAGATAATGTGAGACCAGGTTTTTGTAAACGTGTACAAGTTTTTCTCGATTGTAATATTAGTTATCACACAAGTGCAAGTGGAACATGGAATAATGTCTTGTGCATGTGTCGTATACAGGACACAGATGCACTACATTATTCTGTGTTCTAAGAACACAAGCATGATAACGAATTGATCTTCAAGCAAACTTGACGCATAGTAAAAAATGTTATCTGGGCGTTATGCGCGTAAACTCGCCACCTTTGAATTTCAAGGAAATTTTGCGGTTGTGCATTTTGCTTTTAGCGTAAAGCGTTGAGTTAGAACAGCACATTACGCGGGGTTTGATATGAACCGTGCAGTATGGTTACATATCATACTGCTTGTTGCCACGGATCGACCAATCAGAATTGAGAATTCAAGTTTGCCTGAAGATAATATGTCATATCACAGACTATCCTAAAAGTGTCTTTACAATGTCCGGCATCTAGAATTCCTTGAGATCTAGAACTCTTGAGAACTTTTACTGTTAACACTATTAAAAAAAACACATGACTGGCCCAAGACTAAGGGGTATCCTCCATGACAGAAATCAACCCTGATGTAGTTTTATTTCGTTGCTGTATAAAACTTCTTTCCTCTGTCTGTAAGTTTGCAAGTGAACCGTTTGAGATTGTCTGTGGGTTACCATCTAACTCAGAAAAGAGACTGTAATCAGTAAACATTAAAGTGAGTAACCAGACTGCTCAGATATTGACAGAATTTTTTAGAAATTATTGGCTGTTGGAAAACCAGCACAAAATGAAGTTCATTATGAAGGCTTTTAACAAATCAGAGTTTGACATGAATTTTCTGGGAAATTGACGTCAGATTCTTTGTTAACAGTGGTCCATTTTGAATACAACGTGCAAACTCTAGTCCTCTGGTTATTGCTATTTTTCACATCTTTGAAGGTCAAGATGTTCCGTTTCTGGTTATAATGATTGGAGGCGTTAGTTTCAACTGTGCATTTTTGCACAAACTTAATGGGACTACCAAATTCTTACGAGTAACACTTTGGGTAGGCCCAGTTTTATTTGGATTGAGAGTCAACTTTTGGGGTTGCTTGCAGACAGCAAAGTGAAATTGGCCTAAGTGCATGGGGTCTGCTAGAGAGGCACAGAGAATCAACAGGTGAAAAAGAAAGGGTATCAATCCGACCCTAACAACCTTTGTTGACAAGGGGGAAAGGGTAGCAAACTTAGTGTAGTTTTCCCAAAGAGAAAAATTCACAACTGTCACTTCATTTATGAGTCATAAATGCATTGCACGTGACCTGTATGAACATGTATTCTTTTGCAGTTCCAAATTCTTAAGAATCAGGCTATTATTAAAACTGATTGTCACTTTTGACAAATCCAATACTTAAGATTTTTATTTCTAATTTTGTATTCCCTGTGGTTTTCACTTTTTAAATAAGTTTGCCACCGTGTATCTGATGACCTTTGCTCAGGCCACAAACTTAGAAAAAACCTTGTATATGATAAACCAGCTTTTTCTTTGCTCGTTAAGAACAAGGATCTACATATTAAAACATTGCAACAAAACACTGAAAGAACATCAAGTAAATTGAATTGCTGAAAACATTTCTAGAAATTTTATTTACAAATAATTAGCAGCAGTTTATAAAGATTTTGCACAGATGAAAACGAAAAAAAATAATAAAAATGCTGTAGCAACTTGCATATGCACTCGGGTACCCCTACAACATGCACCTACAATAACAGCTTTTACTCAGGGTGCATGTGTGTCGTGTGACCAATAAGCCATGCGCGTCTTGAGTAAAGGCTCACACATAAACTCTGTATGCAATGCATATTCTTTGGTCTTTTCCACATGGCTGCATTTTCATTTTTCTTCACCTGACATGGCCTAATCCACACACGACTTGAGGTCTTTTCAAAACAAATGCACTTTGTGTAAAACTACATGTATGAGAAACAGTGCTTCAAAGAATGTTTTTATGGAGACGGACCTCAAAAGACTTGTGTATTTTTTTCCAAAGACAAGGACATTTCTGTTCTAAGATATGCAAACTGTGTTTTATAAACATTCATATGAACGTACTGTATCACTATATCGTGGTACATGCATTACAATACATTACAATGAGCATGGCACAAAACTTTCAAAGATGTTTTTTTAAGGCAGGATTGCATTTTATTTTAGCTAGAACAGTGCAAAAAATGTTCATATAAAAATATGTACACCAAACAGAAATAGATTTCAGTTAATTAAAAACATCCATTAACAATTAAAGGTGGGACACCAGTCTGCGTTGTAATTTCTTCATTCCTTCACATCTGATTGGAAATATGTTGGGCTACTTTTAGTAAAACAATGGACAATATTATGAGGACAGCTTTTGCCATAGCACGGCTGATCAAGATTTACTTGTTACAGAAAACCACTAGCACACAGCATTCTGTGCAAGATAATTGTTTAAGCATGCACAAATCTCTAGAAAGTGAACTTGTAATCAACCTGGACAAATTTACCACATGTATTGACAGTTTTGGCTTAACTCACACACATTTCTGTGGCCACTGAATGTATTTTTTCCGTACTATATTTGGGCAGCGTAATTTACTCTACAAAATACCCTGAAATTCTCTGTACGACAAGTCACATCTATACCTAAATGCTAAAGACACATATAAACTTAAATATCAAATTTCTTAAAAAAACAATATTTTAGGGACAAAAGAGACCTGTGATTAGATTTACTGAAAGAGTGGTGTTATAATCTGGAAACAGCACCAACTGTGTGATGAAATCCCACGGCAAAACACTTTGAAAATGGAAATCACTTTTGGCATTCAAACAGTTAAATTCATAAATGTCTTGTGGTTTGTAGCACATAGAGTCCAAGAGTTGGGTCATGTCCGCACACAACGGCCTGCCGTTATGGCTTTGACACTTTAATATCCGTACAGCTTAATCTTGTTGACATCTTTATCAGGGCACTCCCTGCCCTTGTTGTAATAGTAGTAATTGCCATCCTTACGTTGAAGCTTCTTAATGTAGCCCGAGTTTGGCCATCTGTCGATCTGGTCGAACAAAGAGAGGAAAAAACTCTGGATATTAACCAGGTTAATTAATGCAGGGTTTGCTTGAAGAGACATCACAACAAGCCACCTGTTGGAACCAAAAATTAGCAATACCAACTCAATCTCCAGTCCAGGGATGAATCCGTAGGCTACAGCAAATTAATGTTTGAGGCAGAACTTTTAGACCCAGAATATTTAGACCCAGTCCAAATGTTAGAAGGCAGGGGCCCAGTGCCCAAATGACAAAAGAGAAAGGGGTCCACAGAATCCAAGATGCTGAGACTTATCAAGGCTGACTTGTGTTTAGGGTTTTTTATTTCAGCTTAGGGCCTAGACCTACCTCTCCCTTAACTGCGTTGTATTCCACAGCATCTCGGTAGCCCGCCAGTTGAAGTCTGTAGGCCTCTTCAACCTCCTCAGACCAATGTTTGGGTCGACGGACTGATTTGGGTTTCATTGAGTCGACAGGACTTGCCATATTGGTAGGCTGTTGTCAGCGGTAGTTTTTCTCAGAGATGACTCTGTGCGTGACACAAAGTAGGGAAATGTAATGTTAAATTTACACACGTTATTTTAAGGGGATTTTGTTGTTTTTTCAGAAATCCGCAAATGCAAATCCACTGGCTGAGTTCACTGGTAAATAATGCTCACAATGGCTTTTTATTTTTAAATACTCACCAACAAAATCTGACTGAAATCCTCTTCCTTGTTGTTAAGGCTCTAGGAATGGCATAAACGATCGGATCACCGGTTTATAATGTTCTACGGCCGGTCGCGCGTGGTTGGTTGCCCAACATTCAAACATGTTGTGGGTTGTTTTGACGAGTTGCCAGGGAGTGCTTTTTAAATCCTAGACTGGCTGCAAGTCTTCGACGGCTCTACGTTATTGAAAGGGCGCCCTCTGTCCGTGTAGGCCATCGGGTCATGCCAAGTAGTACTGCTGGTTATCTCGAAGTCACGGTACTAGTACGTAAAAAGTGGTCTCAGTAAATGAGACGCTCAGCTGATCCAGAACAAAAGCGACAAAAATACAAAAGCAAACAAATAAAAATAGCAAACGCACTAATAAAAACAACTCCAGAGTTTCCTTGAGGAGAAATGCACTTTTGTTAAACTTCATTAATTCAAAATACACGTGACTGTCAAGTCCAAAAGCTTGGAAGGCAGACTCGGTTAAACACAACCATACAAACTGTAAGAATTGCGGGCTTCTCTTTAATAATTTTGCACATTTAAGTGTCTTGCCTTTATTCTCCACAAACATAACTGCTTATGTGCACAGATCGGCATTACCACACTCCAATTTTCAATGTCGAGTAAATCTTCCAATCAATTACACTGAGGCTGATTGCTTAAAATCATACGGATTGATTTTCACAATAGTAACCCAACTTATAAAATTACTATCGCTAAACGTACTTTGAAAATATTACTTGGAATAAGGTAATGAGAAATATAACTGTCATTTTCCAAGTTCATTTTATCCAAAATCTACACCATGATATGAACATCAATTATTGAAGTCGTTCGAGGCTATCTGATCAACGAGATACCAAGCTACAATGCAAAGTACCTACATGTAGGTTTGCCCGCCCCATAAAGCTATATTAAGTTAATAAAGCCCTATGGTTCACCTTACAAAATGTTCATTTGGGTTAAGACAGCCCCACAATGCAAGACATGTAATCGTACATTTTGACAGGTGTGAATTATTATTATTATTTATTTCTGGTATAATGACACCAAGGATTCCTCAAAAGCGCCCTTGATACTGTAAGCTCGCAAGCCTGAAGAAACCGGTAAAGAGGAGACAATGAGAAGCAGTTACAGTTTTAGAGGTGGCAGTGGGTAAAACCCACGGACTCGGGTAGGGACTGAAAACCCAATCCACATGTGGACCGAGCCGGGATTCGAACCAAGACCGCAGAGGTGGAAGGCAAGGAAAGAACCACTACGCCAACCTGATCTCCCAAAGAATGGGTGCTCCGACAAGTGACGAGCCCCAGCGGTATGTGGGATTTTAAAAAGTGGTCTCTTGTCAGTCTCTTCGAGGCTTTCCTTTTGCTACATGCTCAGTAATGTGTGATGGCCTCGCCATTTTGAATGAATACTGGACATTCTTGACCACTTTTGGATGGCTACAATAATAGAGCCATCAAAACACACTTTTGGTTGTCTTCAGCTCCACCTGCTTTCATAAGGTCCCCAACTTTAAAGATTTAGCTCAATACAAGTGTTTCACTTGAAGAACATTAAAACGTCTCACATAAAACCAAAATATTTTTTTTATATTTAAAGAGTGGCTCTGAGCCGGCGATGAAGCCACATGATACATGAAGCCTCATTTTGAAAAAGACCGTGGATTGGTAGTTGGGGCCAACTATTTGACCCTGAGGCACTGCTGGGGTAAACAAAGAAAATATGGGCCTTTTTCCAAACCCCAGCTGTCTCCAGTCATTGGCTTCAGTTTCAGGAATTTAGTCCCACTAAATAAGGTCTTGCCAAAATCTCAATTCAGCTGTTTGGCCAACATTTTGAGTATTTGCAACTGACTTGCAACTACTAACACGAATCGATCCTGAACATAAACCACTGCCGGAGATGAAACCTGGATTTGAAAAATGGCCGTGGAATCAAACTCCATTAATTGCATGGTTCACAGTTGCAAAACAACCAGCAACTCCAAATATGTTACTCCTATTTAACAACTTACAAAACACTTTAAAGTCCCATAAAAATAAATGTGGTGCTCCTTAGAAACAAACACTGTCACCGATTTGTCTTGGGAATGAACTATCAAAATTACTTGTAAAAACCACAAGAAAACTACAATTTTAACATACTGTAAACTTGAACAGTAAATGTTGTTAACAGAGCATGGAGACTTTATACACTACTTCACAAGAATGATTTACAGCTCATTATATCAAAATTATACATGCTATTTCAGACTTACAAAAAATTAAATGAAAGTATGCTAGACCAATGCACACTCTACAGAAACTAATCACCAAAGAATCAGCATCAACTTCCACATAAAGTGTTTGGCCTTATCTCTCACACAAGACTCCAAAAACATTTCAGAAATTAACCTTCACCCTCTGAACTCGCTAATTTAGTGTGATATTTAGTTTTTTCTTTCTCCAAAATGTCAAACAAAATGTGATTGAACTTGAAAAAATCCCCAGAACTCATTACTTAAGAGTCACATTCTAATTTGTCTCATGTCAACAAAACACAGAAAAAACTCAATGCTTCGCTCCTCAAATTAAAAAGAACAACAGCACAACTTAACAAGGAACATAGAGATAACTGTTGATGTGAAAGCTAAACAAACGGCATAATGCTATTTGGCTTTTGTACATCTTGCACTTTGACACTGTTGGGTTTATTAAAACAGATATACATGTATTGCGATTCTTCAAGAGTACATTGGAGATTCCGTAGGACAGATCCAGAACTAAATATTCAGGGGAGCCATCTTTTTTAGATGGGGATTTGAAATTTTTTCATGTTACATGCCATGGAAGAGGTAAGGCTAGTTTTTCGGGCTTTTTACATGCTTTTTGAAGGATGGGGAATGAAATGGACCACAAACTTGCCTTTGTCTCATTGTTAAAAAAAAAAACATGACCTCTTTTTTGGGTGGGGGAGGAAGACCATGGCCCCTACTGACGACCCCCCGCCCCGCCCCCCCATACACTGTTGGAGATATCAGGCTAATTTCAAGGAGTTACTCGGTAAGGGCTAGGGGCAGAAAATACTCACTTAAAGCAATCACAGGCTACCAGCCAAAATGCCCTGACACAGTGCAGATCAGCTGAAACTGGTACTCAGCCGATGCTGTGCTAAGTAGCATAATGAATCCATGGTCCCACTTCAGGGCTGCGCTTACAACAGGATTTTGCACTTGCGATTGACATTCTATGCATTATGCCCTAGCACAATCATTCTACGCTTACCACCTAACACACAGAATTCTTATGCATATCTAACAATACAGAGCTGCATTAAACTAGCAGAAAGCTAGCACTGCCTTTCTAATACGCGGATAATATTTAGGTTTGTTCTGGGCATAGCAACAGTCACAGGAGGTTGGAATACGGTCTGGATATTGTGCAAATAAGTTACAATCTAAACTATTGCTGAATAACATTCTACATGCCTTTGGGGGTATACATGTACATGGGCAGATACATGAAATTGGTAGAAAATTGTACGATTTCACTTCAGGTTTTCTCATACTTCTGCTATTCAGTCAATTTCATTTTTTTACACAGCAGACAAGAAGTCAGGAATGTAAAGGCATCGCACATGTTTACCTCAAAGTTTTGGTACAAAGGAAAAACAAAGCATCTATAAATAGAGCTAGTGCATGTACATTTCCTAAAATTTGATAAAAAGACCCCAAATCAGGCCACCAAAGGACTTGAATCTTGAAGAAATGCCTCAATGGTACGATGTGCCATCAAACTAGATACATTTTTGCTTTATTAGTTGGAACATCAGTCACATAATCAGATAATTAGTACGAAAGGGTCTGCAAGGCATGATGGGAACCCAAAGGCATGATGCGAACCCGATGCACCATGGGAGTCAACAGAATGATGAAATTTTCTGGCAGGACAGGATTGATTACAAAGGGAGAGCTGTTACTTCTTGTTTGCCTGTCTCACAATGGGTAGCTCAGCGCGTTGTCTGATCTCATCTAGACTGTAGTCCTTAAGAAGTTCTCCATTCTTAAAAACCGGTACGAGTAAGTCCTAAATGGAATTAGAAAAAGATTTTGTGAGATACACATGGGGAAAAAGGAGGCGAAAAATTTGTAGCTTGAACTTTTCAGTCTCAATACTGAAAATTGGCATATCCAAAGTCACACATTAACATTCTCCACTCTTCCATAATGTGAACAGCAATATAAAGTTACATGATCACGTTACACAGTAATCATTGTATTAAATGTGAAGTCAATGGAGGGAAACAGGGTCCTTCGGCCAGGTAAGTGTGACTGAGAACACTCCTGCGTGTAGGGTTTCAACCACTACAGATCATCTTCTTCAGCATCAGCATCACACAGATGGTTTCCGTGGCAACTCACCTTTTCTGGATCGCCCCTCCCTTCCTGGACAGTCACAAACTGATTATTCTGAAGTTCGAGTGTCAGCCGACCCTTCTTGGATGTTTTCCCCGGATCGGTGACTGGCTGCTTAAAGATATTCCTCTGAGAAAAAAAGAATTTTCTGATTAATCTTCAACTAATGGAAATCATTTCTTTAACCACTTTCTTCTCTCTGTAATAAGAGAAACACAGAGACCATCTGCTAGAAAAGGTGCAAAGTTTGTTTCCAATTTGACATGGATTTCCAATGATATGGCACCTAATATACATGTATAGCTGAAAGGGAAATAAATTTGCAACGTCTGGAGTGTCATATGAATTGTCAATCAAATCAATTTTCAATCAATGGAAATAATGGAAATCTTTCATTTTGTTTGATTGCTGGTTTCTCAGTAAGATGAATCCTGAGTCAGACAATATTATTTAAAATCGATTAGAAGTCAAGTAAATTTTTCCTTGTAGTTCATATGAATCAATGTGCAGCAGGAAATGCCGTTTGTATGATCTACAAAAAACAGACTTTTCATAGAATTATATCTTTGGTCCATTAACCACTTCCTGCCAGGGATTCTGGATGCGGATACGTATGCTTTATATACATGGCCGGGGTCTCTGAACTCGGACAAAGGGAACAGGGCCTTGGAACAAAAGACCAGGCTGCTAGGCATTAAGAACATTTTTCACTCTCAAAAGTGCAGATTATCCAGCCTTGTTTTGAAACTGTATACCAGGGTTTGGAGCATTTAGAGCCAGCGGATTACCACCGGGGACGAAAGCACTCTACCATCGCAGCGATGAGCCACACAACACCGCTGCATTCTAATCTGGCACCTATTGAAAAGAGGTCAGCAGCAAACTGAGCCAGGTTCATGAACAAAAGAGAGTTATATAACATCGCACAATCTGGGCTCTTTTTACAAGGCAGCAGGCCTGGCTGAAATACTCAGGCGTCAACAGATTTTGTCTTTCAGGCTAGAGTGGACACCAGACAGTCCTTCACGTGTTTGTAAGTGTCCTGTAAATGAAGATAGGAATTTTTAAAGAATTTTGAAAACGGAAAAAAATGATAAATATCCCAGCCCAGCATCATCAACATTGATGACTGCCCCGGCAGGAAGTGGTTAACCTAACTTAGAAAGAGCAAGAAGTATGTTTGAACAAGTTTCTCTCACAGGGTCTTAAACATAAACAAGTCTTTATTATAATAATATCATTATGTCGGTTAAAACCCAGGCGCAGAAATCAATAAACTTCCATTGCCCTCAGGCCAAATTCCACATTCTTCTTACCGCTTCCCCATTGACAACGCAAGAGCTACACTTGAACGCGCACTTCTGGGTGTCACGATTGACCTTCTGCAGCAGGGATCCTCCACTGCCAAAGGTGAGATTCTCCGCGCTCCATTTCCCAGCCTGCATGCGGCTGAGGATTTTGTCCAGCATCTCGGCGTTGATGCCATCCCCTTGGATGACCCTGATGTACTTGGGCAGCTCCTTGTAGCCCTTGGAGTTAGTGACGGTGCCAAAAGCAGTGCCCAAGATATTTAGAACCTGAAATCCCGAAGAATGATTTTGCACTGAAGTTCCTCTTCTTCTTGAAACTTTAAATATTAGAAACCATGCTCCACTACAACCTTGATGAATAACCCTAACACTCCTCAATCCTTCACCTGTTGGAGGACTGAGGACTGTTAGGGTTAATGATGTTCATTGTTAAAAAAAACCTTAGTATTTAAAACACAACAACAAAAGCCCTTTTGCAATGTGGGCTCTAGTTCACTTAGATTCATCTCGCAGTGCGAGAGTGCAAACTCCAAAGTTTTCTCCTGTGTTGACAGTTTACCCACAGACTGACCTTTTCCACAATTTCTGGGGGGTCACCAGAGTCCGGCCGTATCACTAACGTCCCATTCCTTTCCCCTCTCTTAATCACCAAGTCCTTGAGCTCCTGACCCCAGATTTTGGCACAGGCATTGAAAATGTCAAAGCTGTCGGAGACGACTGCCACTAGACCATCGGGGAACTTCTGGAGCATGTTGGCAAAAGCTTCTAGTTCTCCGTCTTTACCCCAAGTCGTGATTGTGCTGGGTTGAGAAAAAAGTAAAAAAATAGAACAAGAAAGCAAAGTAGATAGAAAGAACCATAAAAGGCAAGACAGATGAATGTTCGTTTATAGAGTACCAAACTGTGATGTCATTTTGAACCCGAAGGCAGTTCAAACAAATGGCAACTGAAGCACCAGTAAATACCTCTGGCTGGAAAAAGGTCAAATAACAACCTTAAAAACGGGAGCATTGTAAACTTAGAGGTGATAGTCAGCTCTGACTTTTATTTCTTAACTTTCAGGTATGTGTTAATTGTGGCAAAATGAGACTGCATCTTACAATGATTCTAGAGGCCATTTTCTTTGTTTGGTCCTTGGGTTTCATTTTGCATTAAAAAAGAGCCACTTCAGTTCTGCTTTGATGAATCCGTCATTTTCGCCTCTTGAAGAAAGTAGGCTATAAATAAGAGAAAATGTCACATTGAGCAAGATATTTTGAAGGCCTTTGTTAACTCAAAAGCAGTTCTGCTGTTTGAAACTGATTTGATGAGGTTGGGTCTCATCACCTGATATTTGAAAAGTGGGAAATGAGACTTTTGCATGAGGGTTTATGTCCTTGCAAAGGTGAAGTGGGAAGAAAGCATTGGATTCAGTACCTGTGCTCAGCGGCAGGGATGGAGAAACCAGCCATGTTACAGTTATAAAACTTCCTCAAGAAGACGAGGCCTGCTATGGTGTCAGTTCCCATGAAGTTGACCAAGTGACTGCCCCCACCAATAGCTGCTGTCTGGGGAAGGACGGGGAGATAAACGCAAAGAGTGGATGTTTGGGCATGTATGGCACACTTTGTTGCCTGCCCGTCTCACAAGCGTCGCTGAATGCGGCAAGGCGCAACGAGTTTGGTGATCCGTGGCATTGCCTTCTCTGAGGCAACGGGAGCTTTTCCCATTGACAAGTATCACTGTTAGGTCTTGGCAGGCTGGACTCCGAAAGTTTTTTGGCCAATGACTATCCACTTTGAGCAGAAGCACCCCCTCATCAGTTGAGAACGGTCACGCTAGTGGGGAGTGTTTGTTTTGGTGGAAACCACACATACACAACACATGTATTTCACAGTCGTTTGTGAACCAGTGAACTTTCCTAACAAACGTGTCTCTGTTGCTTGGGGCAAACAGGATAGTAGACCAATTGGGTCTTACTACACTACTTAGCATGATTTTCGTGTTACTCTGTTAATTTCAAGGACCCGTGAAGTGTAATTCTATAATGCAGTCCTTATAAATGCACCTTTGAGTCCCATTTAACCAATTTTCCAGTCTGCTGTTTGCAATTTTTCAGGTCAGTTTGAAACTTTCTGAATGTTTATGCCACTGCTAAATTTGCTCATTCATGAGCAAAAGTGTGATGTCATTCCAGGAAAAAGACCCAACTTTACCGCTAACTCAGCTCTAAGATTTGCCAGAATTTAGGATGTTTGTTCTCTTAAATCTTCTTTTCTTTGGTGGTTCATTCATTTTTATTTCAACTCAACCATGGGAAAGTGAGCCAAGTATTTTCCCAAATATTGTAAATAGGCAAATCTTAATTTCTTAATTTTAACAAAACCCCCCAATCTGAACAGTGTCTTCCTTTATTGTATTTGCCACGACAACTGTGGGATTTGTGAAACTTTTTATTGAAAAATAAGATTAAACAGTATCAGACATTTACAGAGAAACAGAAATATTGCCAAAATATGGCCCTCAGTAAAATTCGTAACACAAATCCTTAATTTTGTACATACTTCAAGAAAACACTCACCAAGACGACAACGTGATGAAATTGAACAACATGCCAAATGGCTCTGGGAATTGCTAGTGTTTAATTAAGATGCGCATGCCTAAACTTCACACGCATGGATTATTTTGAATGGAGCACAACACAATATAAAGTCACACTGATGTGTACACGACTGACTGCATTGGCATACATGTACATGTAATATACATCTGATTACTTTACTTCCTACTGGCCATGTCCTTGCACATCTAGGGAATTCCCCTTTCCTACCAATGCCTCTTTCACATTTCTCATCCATGCAATAACAGGATGTCCCGTATAAACATCATGCAATGCCTGACAATTTTCTGTAAGTCATGCCCTCTTTTTCCGGTACAGATTTTCTTTCCTTTTGCCCTCCTTAAATTTTTCTTGTTTTCCTTACGTCCAGGTGATTACAATTACTCAAAGAGTACTCCATACTCCATGCTCACTTCAAAACTACTCAAATTCAAAACTAGTGGGTATGTACTGTATTCTTGGAAATTCACTCTCTAATTTAGGTTTCAATATTCATGTTTTCTTGAGGCTTGGAGTCAAATGAACTTGTACACAGTTTGAAATAGATGAGTCATGACTCTGAACCCGGTGAATAGAGCAATGAACTCTGATCCTTGTAAATACCCACCTCCACAGATGGAACGCCCCTGTAGCCAAAATCATGGAGCTTGAAAGGCAGTGAGTCCAGGTTGTCTGCTGTCTCACTCAGGTAACGGGCAATGATTGCCTTCTGAGCCCTAGAGTGAGTGGCGATGGTCATGGGGTACCAGACATGCACCAAGATAGTCTGAACAATGAGGCAAATCAGAAATATAGAGACTCATTTTTTGTCAAAAATTAGTGTTGCCTTTAAAATTGATTAAAAAAATTATTACATCAGAAAAAAAATCCCCCCAGAGCAATGAAAATTTGAACAGATCCTTTGAATTTGTTATTTATTTAGTTCTTATGTGATTTGTTAGATTACAAAGAATTTGTCACCTCAGGTTCTGAATAATTCAAATTTTTCTGGTTTTCAAAAAGCAACAGAATAAGCAGGACACGCAATAAGAATGTGTCACTTGTACATGCCAAGTCTGAAAAAATTATTCAATCATCCATAGGCATGCATGTACTGTTTCCAAATGGTAAAATCAGCAACAAACTCATTAAGAATGTGAGCAAGTTACTGTCAAGCAACAGTGGTACATTTGTGATCGATGAGTCACTACTCACCTCAAACCAATTTGTCAGCCATGGTACTTTGGGATCAGTGTTCTCCACAGTAAAGAGGACATTCTTGGTTGGGACTACCGTTCCTTCAGGTACAGCCTTGATAAGTAGGGGAAGTCGACCGTTGTGTTTCTGTCAAAGACAATTGCATTAATTAACTGGTGTCAACCTCTCAATGTGTGGAATTACAGACAAGAATAAAACTATTCACATAAACTTTCATTAGAACTTTCCTAAAAGTTTCTCCTGCTCATGACTTTTAAAGAAAAATCCTCAGAAGTCTTGAATGCCCAACGCAGTTGCACACAATCCTTTAGATCTCTCTAAATCCTTCAAAAAGCTCAACACAAGGACCGGTACACTGAGCTGGAATTCTCTGCACTTAAAACTGGGGACGTCAAATTCAACCACATGTACATGTATAAAAGCAATAATATTGACGAATCCAGTAATTTTTCATTCAACATATCCGATGGCCTCCTTCGTGGCGGAAAGAACTGTGCTGGGTTTAGTACAGAGCGACTATAATGGAACAGTGTACATTAGTTATTAGAATGCTACTAACAGTGATGTGGGATATTGCAAATGACCAGTGATAGCGTTACCATGGTTACTGGAATTTCCAAGGCAATCTAATACATACATTGAGTCTTTATAAAATGTAGAGGGCTTGTGAAACTCAATATCCAGGGACGTACTTCAAGAATGTACGTCCATCCGTCCTCATTGAACACATCCTGACCAAAATGCATCTTGTAGAGGGCCTTCGCTTCAGCGATGTATTCCTTGGTGACTATCTCGCCTAACAGCCATCTCTTGATGATGTACTGAAGGCCAAAGAAGACCGTCTCCGGATACACACCTCCTCGACTCTCAAAGTATGAGTAGACATTGGTCGTCCCCTCCGGGTACTGAAAGTGATGGGTTACCTGTTGACAGAATAAAAATCAGAAAGGTTTGAACACCGGAGAACTGCTGAGTTTGTGACTTGTGAATGTCTTCCCTTCTTCAAGCAAGATCAGATGCAATGGGATAAAATGTAGGACCATCTCCATTTTGGAAGAGAATCATCAATATCTTTAATGAAGAAATTTACCCAGGAAAGGATGGATTTACATCCACAACTTCCTGAACACCGTGCCAGAGTTCTTCAATTCAGTTTCCCTTGAATAAGTTGAAAGACTTTTAATTTGCCAATACAAATTGTTCATTGGTGGGTTGGTGTGCTGGTTAGAACAATAAACCTGAATGTGTACAGTGGTCCTTACGGAATCAATAACCACTGACCTGTCACAACTTGGTTACATCAAACTGTCAAATAACTTTTTAACTGAAATCTCACCTTATAAGAGTCAGTGCAGAACAAGGGATTCTCCACAGCAGGTAAATGTTCCATTTGAACTTATCTCACTTCTTCTAGAGGCAAGTCAAGGAGAAATGAAAAATTAGGGACACAAGTAAAAAAAGGAAGGCACACTTCCATGCAATAAATGTGGGAACTTTTAAAATTCCTGCCAACAGAACTCATTAATCTAGGCATGAACCTGCTAATAATACATGTACTTAAATTCTGATTAGTTTGCAACTTCATTTTGTTTTTGTTGTTTTGGGTTTTTTTGCTTACTTTTATGTTTGCTTTGTCTTCCAAGGATTCAGTTTACAGATGTTTAATGACATGACGGCTGATGTTTAAAAAGAGTTAATTCACAAGCTGCGATTGGCCAGACAATAAAACATGTGAAAGTATTGAACACTTGCAAAAGTGAATACAATCATTCTTCCCTGAAATGCCCGAAAAAAACGTGACACGGCAACATTAGCCAAAACACACAAAAGTACATACACATGTACACTGTACTTACAAATGCAGATATTTATTACAGCATGTTTGCCATGAAAAGCATCACAATTATTTTTTTTCTTTACACACCGCTTAAAAAGTGTAAACATGACATGTGACTGTTCTAAACCAATGAAATCCCAGAATAGAAGTTACAACATGACAAGAACTCTTGGGTTCATCATGTTGTTTCCTTTTTTGCTGTTTGTTCTCTCCTGTTTTTTTCTCTCTTTGAAGGGATCTTTGAAAGGTAAATTTAATTTAAGATCAGTTCTTTACAGACTGATCTTGTACCTGTTTCCAATACTGCCAATTGGTACAACAGAAGCAGGCAGCATCCAGTCTAAAGTGCTGTAGTTTATTTTACATTTTACCCAACACCACATTTAGTGCCAATTACAGGATGGTACTAAGTGAAGAAGAAAACAAAGGAATATTCAGTTCTAGAGGTAGGAGGAAAATCCTGTTTCGGGGAAAACCACGGATGTGGATTCGAACCCAAGCCCCAAGTGGTGGAAGGCGAGGAAAGGACCACTATGCCAACCTGACTCCCCACAGTTCTGGGGGTACGGTAACACTGGGGCTAGATTGAAAAAGCCAGTGCTATAGTCATACCTAGGCTCTATGGGGAGACTGGCAAATCTCTCCACCACATTAGTGTCGCCTACATGTACGTGCACCCATTCTGGATATTTACATCTCACCGGGGCCGGGGATGAATAATGCCATGGCATGAAAACGTGTTTGGTGTTGACGCTGGGCCGGTTTGTTTTCCACAGATCTGGATCACAATCAGTGATCCCAAAGCTGGTCGGTGCTGCTATCAATGATTAGGCCAAGGCAGCAAGGTGGGTTCTGGTGTCAGTGAACCACATGGATCTGGATCTCGATCGGTGATCCTAATGCTGGTTCGCACTATCTAACGTTAGGCCCTAGTACTAGCCTATACTAATTAGGTGACTTTGGTCATATGTTAGTGTCTGTAAACCAACTGATCATTATCCAGATCTGTGTGAAACAAACATAGCCAACGTCAGATCAATGACTGCGATCAGGATCCTCATTAAATTAACCACAGAGGTAGGAAAAGAACAGGCCCCATGTTGACCTTGTTGACTGCCGACAACGGCGCAGCCGAATGACTGCAGTGGAGTTGCCATGGTTGCTACAACCAACCAGACCAGAATGGATCATGAATAAACGGACCACCAAATTAAAGGAAAGATCTAGCGGTTAATAATCGTTGCAGTAACTTAAACAACGCAAGTATCGGCAGCTCAGCTCCTACAGCCTACAGGCCTCAGGGGCGATCGACCATGTCCACTGCTGGAGCAATTTTCTTTTTCATGATATTGGTGCAATGTTGCGATAAGCGTGACGGTACTTACCAATACCACCAAATCCGCATGCACCATGAACATTAATGATCCAAATAGGCCTGATTGTGAAGATTCTCATGCACTCATCTGATGTTCACTTACAACTCGCGTTGTCTATTTTGGAAGACAAGTGTGTTTTCCCCGCTCGGCAAAATCTTTTTCTTGAAATTCTAGGGTTTGGTGCTGGTACATGAATGACATGTGCAGACTTGAAACTGACTCATTTGCTCAGAGCCGGCCAACGCTAGCGCTGGGCGCACGGGAGGGGTCGAATTATCGAGCGATAGCTAGCTGGGTGTGCGCCGAGTTACATTATTAGACTTAGTATCTAGTCCACTTGACGGTCAGCTGCTGTGAACAAAATCTCGAGTTGTGGCGTGTTTGAGTACGTCTACTTTTTTAATTCAGCAATTTAGTTTTTAGATTTCACACAATTAAAAAAATTTATAGCGTGAGTTGAACAGGGATACGACGTAGAAGAAGCAAAAAATTGGGATAACACTGCCCAGGCAATCTCATGATGGACTTATGCTAAGTCTACGCCGGCAAATGGAAATCCGAATTGAAAACGTTTGAGGCTACGGATTGAACATATAAGCACAGTGTAAATAGTCTCAGCCGCAACCCTCAAAAGACCTATGTTCGAAAAGATTAGTTCAAGTTCTTCGAAGTGCACATAATTATGCACGGTTCAAATTGGGGGGAAAAAACCTCAAAACTGTGAAAGGCCCGTTCCACATGATCAGTTCATTACTACGATTTTGTACGCTTTTTATAGGTGTACGCATTTTTTTAGCACAGTGAATGAAAAAAATAAGTACGGCATCCAGCAGGGAAGATATTTTGCCAAAAGGATTACGACAAGGCCTAATTAAGAGAGACTGGTGTCAACGTCTGTGCACAGCATCAGTCCGCAAACCCAAACATTATATATCGGCCTATAATGTTACGGGAAAATGACGAAAAAGTGGAGGTATCTCATTCGAATGTGTTAGCGCCAGAGCTCATTCGAATCAAAGAACCTCCAGTTTTTAAATAGTTTCTCCGACTTGTCCTTCCCTCCGCTACTGTCCATTGCAACTGTCCAAGTTTGTACTAAGGCTCAGTGAGCCGTGAGATGGGTTTGTTACTTTGTCCGGCGTGAGCTCGTGTACATAGAAGCTTTATTCCTGGCGGTCCAAGCCATTGCGCAACTCCAGCTGCGTTCATTTAAACCTCTTTTTCGTTCACGTGCACGATGCATGCATATCAAGTCCCACACGGTGGGTCGGCACCATCAGTGGATCGTAGGGCGTTACACTGTCTTCATTACTTCACAAGTCAACATTTACGTGTATGTTTAGCTACGGAAGTATGCAAGATATTATATGCTATCAATATGACTGCACAGAGTTGGGGATTTTTTACACCACCAAAGTTAGGTTTGGGAACTACTGTTCATCGTCGTCTCTTCAAATATAGACTACTTGGAATTGCATGCTTTCTCATCGAAATCCCTCGGTCGCCGTAGGAAAATTTTTATTTCGTTTGGAAAATGCACACATTTGGAAGATTATCTGCGAAGTACTGCTTGGTAAGTTTCTGAACGATTAATCTGTTCTGTAAGTTATACATGAACTGCCATCGGTTTTTTTTTTTTTTAGTAAAGTTGTGAAGAATTCCATAGAGGAACGGTACTACTCTTCTCGTGCAGTGACCTACATGTGTAAATGTGTATATTAAATTCTTTTCTTAAAAAGAAAAACACAATGACATAATTATAATAAACATTGTAAATTACCATTAATATATTAGTATGAATAGCCTTAGTGAAAATGAAATAAAACGAAAGGAAGGGTTTTAAAAACTAAACCAGATATAAGTGAAATGAAAGAAGTGTTTCACTTAAAACGAAAATCTGTAACTGCCACCGAAAATGTTGGCGCAAGCAATAAAAAAAGAGAACATTAGCTGGTATAGAACGAATAGAATGGTGTGCTGAACCATTCGAAACGCACGTGTCTCATGGTGCGTCACGTGTAAGAATTCAATATCACAGCTGTGTGATTTATCTATTAAGCCAATTTTGATCTGTCAGGTTTACTGTACATTCTTGAAAACAATTGAAACTTTTATGAATATAATGACGTCACAAGAAATGGTTGAAAAGAATACATGGCAGTCAGGAGATATCGAGAAAACCGTAATACTGGAGGTAATGATTCGATCCATCAGTAAGACTTTTACAGGGCATTGGGTTCAGGAAAGGCTGAAGTTGCACTTTCACATAACACGCCATTCCTTCATTGTATTTTCACGGAATGACAAAGACTCATTCGGTCAAGCATAACTATTTATGAGACAAGGTTTATTCTGCTTCCTGCGGAAAAGGATCAAGAATACAAAATTTATGCACACTAGAGACAGCATTTTGGACAAAAAGAGGGCGTCCTCCACTGTAACCAGTTGGCAATATCAGAGGCCGAGTTCGGGTGGCTGGTTCTCGTATGTTAACGCACAGCTCAATTTGTTGTTCATGGGTCGGCCGCGCGAACGGCGCCGGAACAAACAACCGGTTACCGATGGTAGTTAGTGACAAACAACATGCAACATGGCGGCGTCCATGTAGGCTACGTTATTCGAGAGTTAATGTTTGGATGGGCTGAATTCTTTTCTATTTGAACAGGAACATTCATTTCTGTGTTAAAGAAATAATTAATGTTAATTTGGCAAAAGTTCCCATTGCCTCTGGCTTTGGAAGCCATCTCTCTACTTTTTGCAGCTGTTCAAAAATCAAAATCTCACGAGTTTTCCCGTGTGTTCCTATAACCCCGACGAGGAGGTGGTGTGTGATCCTGTTCCGAGAACAGTGTTCTTGAGTCATGTTTCCGCCGTTCGAGCGCAAAAACA
Organism: Acanthaster planci; assembly: GCF_001949145.1. The sequence continues at coordinate 780,434 of NW_019091436.1, forward strand.
AGAAACCCGTGTCAAGAAAAGGCCGCCCGAACTCGACCAGAAATTTTTATTGACGAGCGTTCAACAACGATGTTCCGAGGGCGTAAATATTTCTGAAGGAAAATCTATCCAGATTTTATCTACCAATTTTAGAATAATGGCGTCTTAGAAAAGTGCCCTCGAGAGAACAACAATCAGGGCGGAGGTGGAATATAAATCTTCAGGTTTTGTAACCTTTTTTTCAGTACCGCCCAACAGATTTCCGTAGTTGTAAGCCACAATGTGCCATGCTGGGGCTTCCGGGAGTGCCACGTAATAAGTGGCACGTTGGTAGATCTTATTGAAATATAAAAAGGACAACATCCCACATTTAAATTATGGTGAATCCCCAAAAGAACCCTACCTTTCTTTGTATAATGAGGACATGAACGTCTCCAACGAGTAACAGATCTACCTCCACAAGGAAACCATTTTGATCTTATTCCTAGACACTGTTTATTTGTGAACTGTCGACTACGATGACACTAGACAGTTTTATGATTGACACGCGTTCCAAGCCTCCCTTTCAATCTTTTTCCAAATCTTGCGTGGAAAAATTAATTTGAAATTATTCATTAGTGTAGGCAGGTCTAATTTTTCATCAGTTTTCATTTTATTACTTTCAATTGAACTCTCACCTTTCAAAAGTGAAGGGTTAACCTCGCTTTTAGTTTCTTTATATCGCCGACAAACAGGGTCCATGTCAGAGATCCATGTCACAACTACTGGAAGGCCGGGAGAGCTTAATTGTGACTTTGTCGTGTTCAGTTCAAAGCCTGGGATGGAAAATTCTTTTGATAAAAGGAACACTGTTTTAATTCATAAAATCTAATTTGGAAGGAATTATACCTTGGGAAAGAAAGGTGTAGAACAAAGTAACGGATTTAGTGTTCGCCCGCACTTCGACCAGGTTCATGCATAATAGATCCAAAACAACACGGCCTTGGCTTGGATTACCGAGGGTAAGGCGTTCAATTTCTCCATCCAGTTATGCTGTCCATAGTCATGAGTGCCTGGGGGAAAAAGTAATTTTGACAGTGTTCGTGTTCAGTTCAAAGTCTTTGGTGGAAAACACTCTGGATAAAACGGACACATTTTGAATTAATAAAATCCAATTTGAAAGGAATGATACTCCATATCGAGGAAAAAAGCAGCAGTACAAAGAAACGGATTTAACGTCTATGCGGCTCGTGCATAATAGATTTGTCTTAAATGATGTCCTGTCGAAATCACTTTCTGATGATGCCCACTTGCAATTTGACGGTTTCTCGATGGTGGAATGACTTTTTTGCACTCGTTGGCATTATTTTGGAAGAAGTTCCAAATGTACATTTGGGTGATTCGGATAAAATGTTGATATTCTACCTTTACGAGAGGAGGATGCGCATCCCCATCCACGGCCTTGAATGTAATTTCTCTGGGCGAAAATATAAACAAGGGGTCTCTGGAAAAAAATACTGGCATGCACATGCAAATTCGAACATGATCCGTCACTTTTTACCACATGACTTTTGTGTATTGTACCAAAGTAACAAGATTTTCTCAGTGAGTGAGGGCCCAACAAAATAACGTACAACGTCGTCAGTCCTCTCCACATGACTCGACTATAATTTACCACCAGTAAACCGTCTTCTAAGGAGATGCAGATGACCACTTGCACTCCCTTATCCAGTGAAATCAAGAGGCCAGGTTGTTGGGTCCTGGTGTGATCCAATGTCAAGACCTGAGCCTGCAAAATCAACCGAGTCACCCGAGCTCGTTGGCGACCCTCGACATGGGGAAGATTGGTTTCAACTTGACCATGGATAATCACGTTTTTACGTGGTCAAACCTAAGGCTCTAATTGCGCACAACCACGAAGGTGGCCAAGGCCGGCGTGTTATAAAGACCCCTGTCTATTTAATTATCATAGTATTTTGTCTGATTCATTTTCTTGACTGCTAGCAGGACTGAACGGTCGCTTTTCAGGAAATAAGCCACTGATGGGCTCATGGAAACAACACCCACAAGTCACTGATCATTTATTTCTACGCTCTTTTAGTAGGCCTTTCTGGAAATTATTTCAACAGTTTAACTAATGTCTAGCTATAAATAAAGGGTATACATTTAATAGGCTGACAACGTGAAGAGCATGCAATGTGATAAACCACTCATTATTTGTTACACGTTATTTCTATGTAACTGGTGAGAAAAGTTGCATTTGCTTTTGAAAGAGCAGTGGACTTAAACAGTAAACAATCCTACCTGTTATGGTCTCGACGGTATCACGCCTTGTTGAAACTATATCAACCATCAACATTTGACGCAAAGAACTCTCATACATATTTAAGCTCCAGCAAGCTAAATGCTTTAACCAGTTGGAATCTCATTGGTACCCTGTGCATAGCCCTATGTACCGACACTATTTACTGGTCGATGCAGTGATTAGGTTCATGCGCGTTGGAAATGTCACGGCATGCCTGCATTGTGACCACGAATGAATGCATTCAGAGTGTTAACGACAGCGGCCAAATCAAAAACAGTCTGTAAACAGCCATTTCAAATGTTAATTGGTCACAAGCAAAAAATTGTGGCTTATCCCAAGAGAACACGCACTGCATAAGCAAAAACAAATTTATGTAGCCACACGTTAGAACATTATACTGCGGTAGCAAACATCGACGACTGACTTGGTTTTGTTGTCCATGGAATCTGAACTTTGTTCAACTTTGCAGAAATCAAGGAATCAAATGTAGGATAAATTACAAAACATCTCCGTATTGTCCAACGTTCTTTTGTTTGTTGTGTTGTGAAATTTGCCGAACCACTTCAAACACTGTTGGAAACTCTAAGCGCAATTTTTACAGTGAGTGCAGGCCCAAAATGAAACACGACGGAGGTCATTCGGAAGAGTAATACTCGTGCCGGGCCCGTGTGATCCGGGACGGTGCAGCCGTACGCTATAAAAGGGTGCAGACCACTAATTCAAGTGAGAATTTCTGGCCAGCTCATTGACATTAAAAGTGCCCCCACAGTATCTTTTGAAAAAGGACATTGTTTGACCCCCAAAATGGTGAGATTGTGTAAATCCTTGCCAGGATCAACTCCCTGGGTCTTTGCGCTTTCATATGAGAGTAGAAGGGCTAAAACTACGGTTGAAAAATGGTCGTAAGTGCCTGAGAAAGTTGAGGGTTGCCACTTGAAAAATGGCTACAATGGGACTTCGGAAAAATCATTTTTGGGGGTGAGTTTGTTTTGTGGGATTATTTTAAAAAAAATTAATTGGTTAACCCACAAAAAATTGAAAAGAAATTGAAAGATTAGTGACCAGACAAGAATTTCACTTGTGTTTCAAAAATTGCGGGGATGTTGGCGTGCATGCTATCGGGCCCTGAACGGTGCTGATTTTACACTGTTTTCAATGGGGCTTGAATTAGTGGACTGTACCCATAACTCAAGCGAAGCAGGCTACTTGAACGCGTTCTCGATTATGTGCTTGTTCTCGAACGACCCATGCCACGTAAACCGAGCGACTGCGTGCCACATGCGCTGACCAACCAACGCAGGGAGCATGAACTCGTGGTGAACAGTGCTTGTCGATGCAATCGTCATCGAATTTGTGGAGGGAAAAACACGGAAGGTCGCGCAATCCACATAGCATGCAAGAGACACGATGTTTTGCACTGACTAAAAAGCGTTTCCCCAAAATAAAAAATCCCTTCACCCAATACCACTTCTTACTACATGCCAGCTATTTTCGTGGCATTAATGATGGCAATTACCAGCTGTAAATGCGCATACCTTTGACGGAAATTCAAACAAAATCGCCAGAACCGCACAAATTTGTACCGAACTCGGATTATCAATCATTATTCCAAAAGAGGAAATGTTCTCCCTCCGAGAATTTATTCCTATTCATAGTTAGCAATGGGAATGCTTGAATCTTTCGTACCTCTGCGAAATTTCATACCGGGGGTGGGCAGAACTTTCAAATCTATGTAATTTAAATAAGTACGATGGGCGTAAATCCCGAGGGGTGGGGGTATATTCCTCTTCACTTTTTTACTTGGCTGGTGATGGACTATTTAATACCCCCCCCCCAAAAAAAAACAGTGTGGGTTTTTATTTTTTTGGGGGGCGGGAAAAAAGGAAAACGGATTGTGAAGAGGTTTTGCGAGTTTCCAACAACCAAAATGTATTCAATATCCCTCAAACAGGAGGACAATAAAACAGACATAAATATGTTGTTTGATGTAAGATTCAGCATGAATGAAATATAAATTACAGATGATTATCTGTATCATGAGCATCGACCTCCGTATAGTGTCACATGATGTCATCCCTCCGACCCGCTTGTCGAATTTCCATGGATGGGCAATTCAGCCACCCCCCCCACACACAAACACAATTCCTCATTCCTCATGTTCGCAGCGTTTTAAACGTCTCGTGGAGATATCGAGATCTCAACAAATGTCAGCTTCGCCACACTCACGTTGTCACACAATGACCCCGATCTCATAACGACTCTCGCATACTTTCATAATGACACTATTTTAAAATCCATACCACGACATTCCAATTTTTTAGCCGTAAGAAACAGAATTTTTAGTGGAGATGAAGTGCGTGTACTAGTCCTCAAACGAATGAGTTGTATTCAATCTAGCACATGTACTCCCATATCAACAACAGTGCTCTCCGTGGTATCATAATCTAACATGTGCCAATGACGCATGGAATTTTGTTCAACATTTCGAAGCGCGAGAGAGTATGGATCACCGGTTACACTGCAAACAAAAATCTGTTTCCCCGAGAACTCAGAAATCACTGATCTCCATTATGTCAGAAACATCTGCAGTAACTAACCTTCTGGGATACCAGTGAATAATTTATGTACTATTGACGTCACAACTTTTCCTTGCATTTTTTATTCGCGTGGGAAACATGACGTACCTGACTTTAAGAAAAATACTTCCCCTGTCACACATGCTAGCTACCTAAAAAATCTCAAAACAGATATCTGCGACTCTCCTTCCGCACTAATGAATGTCGATTAGTCTCTTTTTAGTGAGGTAATCGGTTCTAACGACTGATCGCGTTGTGAATCTTTAAGACAGCACCCGGCGGAAGGATAATGAAGTGTCGGTGGTTGTTGCCGGAGCATGCGCACTTTGATCGACGGAAGTCTGGAACACGTGGTTTACACGCAGAGGCGCTCGGAACGGAACTTCAAACTACCGTCACGGCATTGACTAGAATGGGGGAAGCCTGAATACTGATGTTGCTGGGGGTGGCTATACTGTAACGTACATGCTGATGAGGTAGACGCTCGTTGCTACCAATGGTGATGATGATGATGATGATGATGATGACGGTGGTGATGTTCCGTGGGCAAGTCTCAAGACGTGGGCAGTTAAGTAAGGGTTAAGTAACCAACGAATCAAGGACTGCACGTCCAGTGGCTGGCACGACGGTAGGGAGACGAAACTTGCAACGGAACAGCGAACAACTGACAACCTCGTGACATCTTTGACCAAACAGAACCGAGACTGGTACTGAGCCTCACCATACCACCGGCGAGCGAGCAAGAGAGTGTAGCGGGAAGACGGGGCAACTTTCGGGCGCCCAAGATGTCCAAGACCGCTGTGGTGCGCGGGTGTGCATGGGTTCTACTCGCCTTGTGTTGTGTCCAACAGGTCGGGTGCCTTCATCTGCGGAAACACCTGACTTCTTACAGCACCAACGCTCAAGTGACCCACAGTCGAAACAAACAAACCGACGGAGACAGCGAAATGTTTAGTAGATACCGAAGATTTAATAGACTGCATGTAAGTATATGTTTCCGTTTAAATTTAGAAGTTTTACACGTGTACAAGGATTTTCGTTTGCCATATAGTTTTATTGAGGAAGTGTCCTGTTCTGCTGGTTCTGTCACAGGCCAGTGAAAACTAGAGTTCTAAAACTCAGATGATTCAAGAAAGTCAGTCCTTTTTGTGCATTATTGTATAGGAAGGACATAATCCCCGGAGTGCATATAATTTCAAAATGTGAAGTATATTTGTAAAGTACATTTTTATGAGATTTATTTTTCTAAGTTCGCTTTAGGAGATACTTTTTTGCAGTTCGTTTTATGAAATGTAAAATCACGACTTAAAATAGGTAACTCTTGAAAATTAGTGAGGAAAAAAATATATCTCGTAAAATGATTTGTTTCTAAACATAGCAGCAATATTTCTGAATTTAGATCTCATAAGAACAAACTGGAGAATGCGTGTCTCAACGAACTTTGGACAAACTATATATCACAAAAACGAAGTTGAAAAGACATATTTAATAAAAAACAAACTTCGAAAAATATACTTCATTTTTGGATATACTTGATTGCACTGCACAGCTTTCGTAGAAGGATGACTTCTAAGTATTATTGTTAGATGGTATACTCATCCCAAAGTTAAACACAAACAGTGAAATTCTTTGTAGCATCTCCATACCGCATTCCCTTGTTTAAGGAACTTATGTTGTCAAGTAGACAGTTTCCGATTGCATATTTACGCCATCAGTATAGGCGTTACCCTGGAAACGTGTAAGTGTAGGTAGTGCTATAGAATTGGCAAGTGCAGTTCGAACAAATCCAGGGTGTGTGCAGCTTCTGAACCACAAGTACACGGGGGAGTTGGAAGGGTTGATTCTGGTAACTGAAACCTTCATTTCGCGGAACTATCCCGGAGAAAGATTCCAAAGTAACTAGGCCTAGGTCTCTTACCATTTGCTTTTCCTTGTGACCTCTCCTCAGTACACGTGAACACGCGAGAATCACTGTGCTATATTTACCCCTATTATATAATTTGCTTTGTGCTTGATCGGCCTATCACGAGTCCAATGAAGATTTAAAGGGATTCTGAACTGTTTCGACGTTGAAAAAACATGACAGATCCCTGAAGTCCACAGCGAACCACAATGACTATCTTGTTTGGTTTAGTGTTAAGTGCATAATTCCACCATTCACGATGTCCAAGGTTGCTGCTGTTGTGTTGGAGATGTGTAAAGGAATTTACTTACATTCTGAGGATCGTATTATGTGCAAATCATAGCAGACAAATTGTGCTTGTCTTTCATTGCAGGCGGGTGTTGTGCATATTCTAAGTCAAAAGTTAAGACGGGAAGAATTTCAGCATTTTTGAAAACTTATTCCAAACCATAAGACAGAAGCTTAAACCCACAAGCCAACATTACCTTTTCATTTTTCGATATATAAACCAAGAGAAGCCTCGCGTGTCATTCGAAAATGCGATGAAATTTGGCTTAAACGTGAATCCTTTTTAATTTAGGAGAAAACATACAAACAACCAAGAATTGAAGAAGTATTTGAATTTGAAACACCACCCTGAACCGGACAAGATTTGCAGGGTGTCCAAAATGACAGGTACAACTTTGGTCTCTCATTTTTGATACATTGTAAATCTTTCTATTCTAGTCCGATATGTGCATTGCTCCCCCCGGTTCAGGAATAATATGCTATCCGATAACTTTGAATGGCCACACAGAAATGTGAATCTAGGGTAGGCTTTGTCTCTTCTTAATGTTCTTTCGGCTATCTTTCTTAAACAAGTTTCTACCCCGGTAAGAATTGCCATAAGTGAGCTTTTTATCGTCTGAAAATGGATGAAGCTCGTGTAGCTCTGATGATGGATAGCGATACCGAATAATGATTCGCTAAGTCGAATCTCCATATGTTGTCTTCTCTCCACGGTTATTCAACTCCCGTACATTAACCGTAGAGAATCCCTCTCCCGTCGTGTTGTCATTATCCTGTCGTGTTGTCATTATTCCGTCAGGATTTCGCTCGCTGGGACAGCTCTCACTGTTTGTCTAGCAATCACAAACCACGACAACACTAAATACCTTCAGAAAATTGTTTACTAATTGAAAGCGTCCGTCGCACGGCGTCATAATTCACCAATATAATTGGCCCTATGCATCCCGTTGCGTTGCACAATATAATCATTATATTTAGGGAAATGTTCAGCCATGTGTTCGGTTCTCTGAAAACGGACAAGACATCAAAAATGAAGTGCTTTGCGCTTGTCGAAACGCACTAATTGTGACTGTTAGCAGAAAATGTACATTTTACTGCAAATGTTTTACTGTCAGACTCGAAATAAGACTTTTTCGTCTTTTTCCCTCGAAGTCATGATTCGCTTAACAGTTTCACGCGTCATGAAGAGAAACTATAGATTAAAAACTGGGCTATTTTTTTATTGTGGACAACGCTATACCCTGGGCCATTAATCAAATCTCGCAGAGTTGTTACAACTTAAGCTAACAGAGATCAAGCTAATTTGGAAGCTAGACTACAGACACAGTCGAATCAAATCTAATAAATTCATTTTACTGCATAGCACCTTAGAAAAGAAGTTTGACGTGACACACGTCATTTTTCCCGGTTAAAACACCGGAACTTCAAAGATTCAGCGAAATGGTTGGAGCATCAGATTTGATGTCTTCAATACAAAAGAAGACCTTTTAGTGCTCCGAAGAGGCATCAGGTCGAGGTGTCCTATACCATTGACGTCAAATCTGGCCAATGGAACGTACTTACTGATGAGCTTCTTCTTATATACGGCCCAGTGCACTATGTCGATATAACTGGCGCCTCATCCTATGTTCTTTCCGGAATACTGAAGCATGGTTGTTTAAATCGAACAGCGACATCAACTCGTCCTATTTTCTCCGGCATGCTTCGGGTGGCTTGCGATGACACTTGTAGGATTTCGACTCCAATGTTGATGCGGAATGGTCCATTTAATAATGAATAATAAGTCACTGTGTTGTTCTTTGTAGTGTTTTGCACTATGCCAGTTTTCAGCGGTATGGACTAGTTGGCACTAACACTTCCTGTCATGTAAAATGCATGTTGTCCAAACCAGCCGGGACAACTTTGTCATTAACTAAATTTCGTTTCTAAATTATCCTTGTGGTTGTCTGTATCTAGGTTGCTCCTGCAAACCAGAAGATTCTGCATCCCGCTAGACTTTGGGGCGCGTGCCTAAGCTAGAGGATAATGCTTTGATTCCCCTCCTTGATTTGAAAACACTTGAAGAAATATAAACCTCAATGCCTGCTGTTGTGTACATTGTTTATGTTCAGTTCAAAACCACCGGAACTATTTCTCTCAAGCTTTAGCAAGTTGCACTTTCTTTAGTCTCAAAGACCGTACCACGGGGGACACGTGTAGGAAAGTAGGGCCTACCGGTAACGCGCAGGCAATGTGTCCCCCTTGAGGCATGCTCCATTTTAAACATCGCTACCACCTTTGGGAAGGGAAATGAGTACAGCCATTCTTGTACCATTCCCCACCCCCCCCCCGCGACCAAAGACCCGGGCACAACACAAATGTGAATCACTTAATTGTTGGCCCAAAAGGATTACCAATCCGTGATTATGAAAGTCACTCCACTTAAACCAATTTGGTGATTCATAAGCAATTTATATACAATGCAAAGTAGTTTTGAAATAAATTACGAGACGTTTTCGCCTGTTGAACAAATACCTGTCGATTTTGGTCAAACATTATGCAAAGGAATAAAAGTATAATGGTAAAAATTAAAAACCGCTAGGTTTCTTAGTCCATTATTCCCTTCATTTACAAAACACCTTGAAGCCTTCTCTTTAGTGTTTTTTGTTCACCTGCAAACCATGAAAAATCATTTCTGAATTTCATGCATTCTGAAAAGATTTTCTTTGAAGGTCTGTCATTATTAACTAACTAATACCCCCTCCCAGATAGCTCCGGTTTATGTGATAAACCTACTGTTGAGCTTGCTTAATTGCTCCAAGCCCCCGGGCTGTGCTAATAGAGTTTCTAAAAGTGCCCAGGCTATAAATAAAATTATTAGAAAAGTGGTAACATTATGAAGACGAATTGAAAGACAGCCTGAGCCGTTCAGACAACTTTTGATAAGTTTTTAAAACATGTGATGAATGATTCAGGGCTCGCTATTCGCGGACGATAGGCAAACAAACCGGAGCAATGCTTCATAGTAATAAGACGACTTCCAGTAAGTACGAAGCAAGTTGAAAATAGAGCTTGTCCCCCTTTTTGTTGAGGTTTTTAAAGAGTCCGCGTGTCTTGTATGATTTTGATCTCTATTGCCCGCTTTTTCTCTAGAGAAAAGTGACGTGAATTGATTAAACCTCTGATTGTTTGGGAATATTGTTAAATTTCTATTTGTTCTTCACATCGAAACGCCAAATAAAACACCTAGAAACACTGCCTGGACATTTTTTGAGAAGTATATAATACAAGCACAAACTTAAAAGAAATAATGGCAGTAAAGTAAAATTTAGTTCTGACTAGCTGTTGATCAAAAAATGTATTACATCCTGCGGTTGCGCCAAAAGTGTCGCGCCAGACTACGAAATTCTAAGGCCAAAATACCCTGAAATCATCGATAGATTCGTGTGCCCTTACTTTAATGATCAGAATGTTTCTATGGAAGGTTGCAGCGTCTCTAACCAATCATACAGATTGCGTACCACCCTCCGAGTCCGCTTCTGGTGTTGACAACATCTTATCTTTGCTCTACGCTATGCTTTGGGTCTTCTGATGCAACAAAATACACAATGACCAGCAAGTTGAATGCTTGTTTTACGAATCAATATTGATAAATAAGCTTCTATCCTTGACCCCGTTTTACCCTATTTGATCTGTGTAAACAAAGGCGAAGTTGGTAGCACTGATGGCTCATGTGGCACATTCACCTGACTTACCTCGGTGGAGAAATCAAACTGAAGTTTTAAAGCTTATCATTGCAACGGCTTCAGTAAGTTAGTGGAGATGACGCGAGTTCAAATTTTGATGGTGACTTAACTCCCGCACGGTTGGTCTTTGTGTCCCTGTTTCTCTAGATATCTACCCACTCATCTCTCTTAGAACAAAACAAACAGGCCAAGGGGGCATCCTCACCGGTCCAGGAGCAACTTAATCTTTTGGATGTCATGCCTTGTGGTGGCAAAGTGTTTTGCCCGTCAATTTTTATGTGTGGCGGTTCCGGCACCTAGTCACTTCAATCAGAATTTCTAATCGCCATGTCCCGGAGTCAACAACCACTCCAAGCCCACTCCAGCCCCGTAGTCGGTGCTTCTCCGCGCTGGGCTTCTGTCAGAAAACTCACGCCTGTAGTGGTGGGGGCTTTTTTTCCACCGGCAAGCTGGTGTGCTAAGTGATTGCGACCAACCGTACTGCGGTTAGCTGTGTCCTTCCTGCAGCTAAACCACTGAAAAATGATGAGTTTTCATCTTTGACTTGTTTAGATGCAAGGATTGAGAAAGGGGGAAAAGACCGTCGATTATTTTTCCGGTCATTCGGGAGACATTCAGAGGATGTGTCATCCAGTTGATGATTCTTTCGAAATACATGTACATGTATAAGGTTTTCTTGAAGTTGCCGATGGTCATCTGTCTTGTACACTGTGGGTGGTTGATGTTGTCTGCATATTACGAGATGTACTTTGTCTCCCTTAACTATTCAGTTTTATTGTGAAACATGTCGAAATGACTTTTGTGAAAACTACTCCAAATGCGTGAAAATTATTCAAAACGAGATGCCATAATTATAAAGACAACCAACTCTTTTAGGGTTGTCCGCAGGCTGCTAAAAAGAGTTGAAATTTCACCGCTTTGGAGTGATTTTCACTCGTTTCAGAGAGGTTTTTTCAATCCTTTATTTGTAGCTGCAATGAATTTTTCTCAGGCACAGTTTTTCTGCAACATTAGCAAAAAAACAAAAAACGCACCAACATACTCTTTAAAATAGTGAAACAAAAGTTAAAAATAACGTTAACTGAGACATAAAGGTGTAATGTTAGGGTCTGTCTTAAATCAAATTGATGGCCCTTTAAAGTGGATTTATAAGGAACTCACCCTTTTTGAGAGTGAGTTTTCTCATTGCATTTAATAAGTGGGCTTTCACCGTTCGAAGCATGACGATACCGTTTGCTCTAAAGCAGATACAAAATGAAAGTCCTTTGTTTTTGAAATTTAAAAATCCAACGGCAAGATGGGGTTTAAGTCTACATAATATGAGCAGAACGTCAAAAGTATAACAGGACAAAATGTTCTGATAACACCGTACTCTACAAACAAATCCCTCTATCACATAACATCGGATTTCGCGTCATGTATAATGAGAGATGTGTCTACGTCTCAACGGAATAAAGTGCATGCATTTAGATGGCCTATGTGACTCCAGTAAACGGAAATAACTATTTCTTCAATAAAATATTTTACACGCTGAGCAATGCCGATATGATGAGACTTGTCCTCTATAAATAACTAGCTTGTCTCAGGTAATCAATTTTCCTGCAAGCCTGTGATTATTAAAATCCTAAAAGGGTTGGTGGACTGATATCCTATTTCAACTTTTTAAATACAAACAGATTTCCTGTGAACAGATTTTGTGAAAACAGAAATTGGGAAACCTTCTCTGAAGGTACTATGTAGCTTGAGATACTTTCCAAAATGCCAAGCAATGAGCAATGTTTATGGTCGGTTCCAAACCAATGAATGCTTCGTGTTACGTTCAACAGTGCATTTTCTATACGTCAAATAAAAATAATCACTTTGTGTATTGTTTTTTTCAGCAAAGGTACACAAGCTTATGACCAACGCCCCCGTTACACATCCACGACTGCTGATAAAAAAAGAGAACATATCATAAAAGGGGCGTTGCCTCATTAGTTGTAGTATCACTTGTGATCTTCATGATTGCGTCCATTTCGTTTCGTCCACGTTCATCGAAATGAAACAATTGCCTTTTAATCTTGAATTTTTTAATACTTAATTTGAAATTAATCTTCGGAGTGCCTTTCTCTTTTCAAATTTATGCTCGACCATGGAAGAGGTTTGCATGATAACAATGATTTTAGCATTAAAAGCAACAAAAAGGTACTGTTTTGTACAGTCGAAACCACTTGTTTTCAATCATTGTCAGATAAGGGCTGTTTTTCGATTTACACCAGCGCTGCTGAGTCGTGTGTAAGAAGTAGGTATTGTGATAGTTCATCCAAACCAATTGCTTTTTTCGTTTTGGGGTCTATCCTATAGACCTTTTTCACCTGCATGACTAAATGTAAACAAAACCACCACGTGTGGACCGCCTTGGCCACGGTGTTCGCATATACATGTATTCCTATGGGCAGCTTCAACCACGTGCAAGCGCACGTGTGAACGCTGCATGCTTGACTAGTTTATCTTGAATAGGTAGATTACCATCACAACACTATGCACTCATTACCGTCGCAACACATAAAAGGTCCAGCACGATTGAGACATCATTGGGAAAAGGTCTATTTAGGGTATATATTTTGTTCCAACAGCAATGCCCAAGTACGGACGCTGACTGTGGTAACAAAAGGATACATGCAGCATCATTGTTTCAACATTATTTATACACTGCATGTAAAGCACATACGTTAAAAGGAGTTGACATCATTTTCCATGCAGAATGTAAGATAGATTAACCTGTACTGTCTGATAACTCTGTTACTGTGCAGATTTTTACGGTCTTTATCTCCCCTTAACAAAAGAATCGCCTATCTGGCGTCGGAAGGTATTTTGTTGAAACGAAAGGCTTTCAGTACATGCAGGCCTAGTTGTTTAGTATATAGTGGATGTTACAAGTCTTTTGTTTAAAAAAAACATGTACCTTTCCATACTTTGTGCGCCTTTTCAATGCGCATTGAGTCCCTATGTGTAAGTTGCAGAATGTATTAATTAAAAATAATACAGCCGGAGTGAAACGTGGCACACGGTTGAGGATACGAAACGGACAAAAGCGTATACACAGAAAGGCGCCTTAATAACAGAAAAATTATTCTCACTATAAGATTTAAACTCCTGCTTTGTCTTGTTCATTTGACAACTGTGCAAGTTTGGGTCATTAGTTAACCGTCAGTTAACATTTGAAGCAAGATATGGGACGGAGAGTACCCTTACATTTGTGTTGGTCATTGTTTGATCAGAATCTCGGGAATTCTTTTCAGACGTCTAGGGGGATGTGCAACAGTCTAGAGGGTTTATAGGGATTGAACCTGCAGGGGGTATATCCCCTCCGTCCCATATCTTACTGGGTATAAATAGCTTTTTTAATGTCACAGTATGGAGCAGCTGCATACATATATATTTACAAGACTTTGGCGGATCGGGAAGGTTAAAGTCTGATGATATGGGATGAACAGTATAGAGAAAGAGATAAGGTCACAATAAGAGATAAGTCATACCCTAATAGGCCTACTTTACATCAACCGATCGATGGGCAGAGGGTCTACAGAAATATTACATGAATTGTATCCACTATACTTACTGATTCGTATTACCCATCTGAGCCACCTGCCACTTTAACAACCCCCGGATCGCATAGTCTAGGTAGAGCAGCCTAGGCCGTACACATATAGTAGTGAGATCACTTATTAATAGTGGAACTGTGGTACTGAGAATATGAGAGGACAAGGAGCATGAGAGTCAGCATATTTGTGATACAACTTTAAATTAATGATTTAGATTCCAAGTTTGGGGGATTTGCGTGAGATGCCCTTAAATGACAGGTGAATCGCTTGATTTCGGACTGAACTCTTTCGAGATTTGAGGGAGGTCAGTATTGCATTGGCGTTTGGGCAAAACTTAAGGCAAGCACTGTTGCAAACTACTTATTCAATGGGTTTTTTAGATTAGTAACTAATCAAACTTAATTTGAAATTAGCAAGGATGCATGCAGGAAACAAATTTTCGTTACATTTTAGAGGTTGGTTGTTCAGAGCGTCGTCTTAATAAAAGACGTTTGAATTTCGTTTTATATATATGAAAACTGTTCAATTGCACTAACAAACTACCTGCCAGTTAAATTCTAACTCATGTGTGAGTGAAATACTGTAACTACCCAAAACTGGGTCGTGTTGATCAAATTTGGGGGGGTTGAAATTAATTTCTGGTTCATAACCGAAATCTGGTTAATATTACCCTTGCTGTAGGTTAAAATCAACCAGACGTTAATTCTAATACCAAAAACCGGATATAAATATAGGCAATTTGGGGTCCGGTTTTACCCTCCGTTGGGTAAAACTTTAACTTAAGACAGTTCAGTTTTGGTTGACATTCGGTCCACTGGTAAAAATATGGACCGTGCGCACCCTTGTATCAGTTTTCAAGAGTGTCATTAATTTTCAAATTAATGTCTGTTTTTTCCTTCGTGATTTGTCCAACAGCGGAAGCGACAGAATTCACATCCTTTTCACCTACTTCAATAAGTCTACATTATCAAATTATGGTTGCTACTCCTTGTGCCTTTGTCGATCTACACCTGTATTTGTGCGCTGAGAGACTCGCAGCCTATGAACTGGTCTGGTTAATACATGTATTTTGACAGGAAAAAGTTGGTATCGATAGAAAGGTTGCCAACAGTTCACCAAGTCATGCTAAAAAGCGGTTTTGATTTTATACTTTGGCAAGATCGATGTAAATCTGGCACGTCTGGCCAACAAATGCTAACAGACAAGTATTTTTCCCCTCTTGAGGAGTATACCCATAACGCTAACCAAGCAATTACGGTTAAAGCTTCAAGTCATGCTTGAATGGGATTTAGATCTTTCCATTTGCGACAAAACTGTCCGTGTTTCTGTGAGGTAACTTTGATTGGAGTTAAGGAGAAATGAGGAACATTACTTACTTCTGTAGAACACTAAATACGGCTTTTTACAGCTTTCGTGTCAAGGTCTCGAGCCCACTGGCTTTACAACCATTGTTTGATTTTAGGAAGCACTTAAGAGATTCCCCTTATAATGTGCATTTTATCACGTGACACTCCAAACTGGATATATTAGATGTGAGAGGAGTGGAGGTTGAAGGCAGTATGTAATCTAGTCCTCTGCTCTTGACGCTGCGTGATTTTATTTTCACGAGGAAATGACTCGTTGTGGGACTGAAATGGGCCGTGAGCTATCCGTTCCCCGCCAGCTACGTCAGGTTTCCAGTCTGCATTTCCGCCAGCGGCGAAACGGGAGCCCGCGACTGGTGCTTGAGTGAAGGTCGTGCAGTATGTCGCGCTTATCTGCGTTTAGTTTCCGCTCTTGCGTGGCAGTTACCTCCTTGTATTGTAGCTGGGATCAGTCCATTTAATTCATGAGCGGCTGTATTGCCTTGCCAATGTGCATTTTATGAAGAGACATAAATATGCAAAAGGGTTATAGCGATATCGTCTGACAGCATGGATGGAATCCCTTGGAGTCATCTCTCATGAGTTGCTGCTACCGCGAACTGTTCAATCAACACAAAAAAATCGTGTGATTGAAAGCTGCTATTTTTGGCAAAAAGTAATCAAGGAAACTAAACACAAAATTGTGGGGGTTTTATTTGAAAGCAGGTGTGTCCAAATCACGTGCTGTTTGGTTGTGGCTTTGCTTCCTGGTCATAGATGTGCAGTGAGAAACAGTCGCAGCCGTAAGCAACAACACTGTGGAAAAAGCTTATGCAGTTATGCAACGAAGTTTAGGCTGGTCAGGGAAAATAAACATTCAAGAAGTTTGTACATCTCTTTTTAAATTATTTTGAAGACTTTCTCTGAGCAACTGAATGCTAAAAATCTTTTTTGAGAGGCTAAAGATATTCTCAAGAGCCAAAACTCCTGTTCACACACTGTTTTCTTTTATCCTGAATAATTAACAACTCGATCAAGCTAATGCGACGCCATTTTAAAACATTTTCCCCTCTCACCAAGACGAATGGGTGATTTAAGGCAATCCATCTTAACAGCCAATCAATTATTCAAGTCATTTGTGATTTCTTTATTCCTCTATGGTCAGATGAAACGTGACAACGAAGTCAAAGATTATGGAGCTTTTTTCATGCTTCACTTGACTCGAAATATCAGTCCATCTTCATCGACTCATAGGCATGTCGGCCCAGGAGCGAGGTTGAGGGAGCTTTGATAATGTAACCGGGGTGAGTGGACATCACGTAAATCAGGGCACTGGCAACCCTGTCTACGACGTCATTCTTGTAACCCGGACGTGGAGTAGGCTATGCCGCCTCTGGTGGTGGATCGGTAGGTCCATCCCCCATTGTTGGATGATGAGGCACCAATTACAAGTGCAACCCTCCCAGAGTGAGTCGGACACCAGACGGGCAATCCAATATTTGTTTTAATTGTTGATTCATTTGTCTCGTCTAAGCTCTTGAGTCTTTTCAGATCAAAATAAACCCTGTTTGCAAAACAGTTACATAACTGTCATGAAAGAAATATTGTATAAAAGTACAACGTACACGTCGCACAAAAGTTACATTATTGTATAATTTTTGTTCAATAAAGTCATAAAAATGGTCGAAAAAACATGCAATCGAATTACAATATTTGAACTAAAGTAAATTACTCCAGTGTGGTACAGTAGCTGACAGCAAAAGCAACTCTCGAGCTCTACAGTCAGGCTTGCAGGCGTTGGCCTACTAGACAAGCCTCCATAGCTATTTCTCTCAAGCTGCGGTCAAAACATAATTAATATGGTACATATAACTTCAAGTATGAAAGACAAATATCCATGAGTATTATGTCGAGGAATAGCAGTATGAGCAACTGCAAGGAAATGTACCTTGCATAAAATGTACTAAAGCCTACCTCCAACGTATATGTCCAATCATGTTCGTTATGATGCCCCACCAATGCAAAGCACTACATTATACAGCCCCACGTACGCGCTGTGCATAATAAACAGCGCGCACGTCTCACACGAGGTCTACCACGCACAGTGCGCGCAGCGTTAACGCAACATGACATGTATTGTTTATACGTGAAGTTGCAGTGCAGCAATCTATTGTGGAAGATTCTCACAAATACGATTAAAAACATTCCCCAAATAAATTAAAATGCCATAAGCCTTAAGTATAATACCAACTAATACGCTCTATGGCGATCAGTGGTATCGGTGATGTAAGTCAGTGAGGATATTTAACCTAGAAAAAGTACTTAGAGCAAGGCATTTCGGGGCAACTTTCTTACCTGGGCGTTGCTCACCTCGCAGCGGCGATAAAGACCGCTACTCGAGAAAGTTCGAGAAAACATCCAACGCCCATAGGCAAAACATATTGCTCCGCCATTCACAAAAACGCACAGTGTAATTACGCTCAATCGTTGCTTCCACGGGTTGATTATAAACAGAACAGTATTTACGAATTAGTAATTACACTCAAGCATTAATCAAGGGGCACAACCAAGTTGAAGACATGAACTGTGAACTCAGAGAGACTATTTTTGTTGCCGTGAATCCTGAGGACCAGTCGCGCAAGGAACAACGTGGCTTGCGGGTTGCATAATTATTGGCTCTCACCCTATCACGACGCTGACTATGTCAGCCACCACAATAATCTTGCTGAGAAAGTCCGAATCGGTTTGACCCGAAGAGTCATTATATTTAGGTTTACAGCCTTAAGAAAACCACTTCAGAAATAGTAGGTAAAATTTCATGGCTTTGGCCTAGTCACGCCGAAAAATGTGCAGCTGGTCTGTTAATTATTCGTGCATTGATCAGACCTATTTACTCCATCACACCGTTACAATGATAAACGGGTATAACATTCGGCCATAGAAAAAGTTGTTTCATCTCTTTGTTTCCTTGATGTTAACAGGGAAAGACTGCTCAGATTTAATGATAACCAGTGTGTAATTGCATGTAAAAGAATTGCCGAGACCAGCCATGCAAATTTTGATTAGAGACGAGTTAGAGACTCAAAATTCTCAACCTGTGGAATCTTGTAGCACCATAGCAACAAAGGGGGTGTTTTTAAACACATTGTTTTTAAAATTGATTCAAACACTGTTGATACTAAATCTGATTCTGGACTTTCATTTATTCAAGTTGAAGAAATCGCTGATTAAGCGCGGGGGTATATAGGTAAGGTTGTGAACAATATCGTGCAGTCTTGCTTCTATGTGCGTGTGTGTGCAAGGGATTGCAATTTCGACTGGTATGCCACATTTTCTCCGCGTCTCTGACACTACCAATGAGCTCGACTTCTGATGGGTGTGGACTATATTAGGGACGCAAATCACGTTGGAAGTGCACGGACGTAGGTTACTCCTGCCGGAGTACCATTTTTATCACTGTTCTTTGTTCCTTCTTCACGGATGCTTGACTCTCCGCCTTTCCCTAGCTGAGTAAAAACCCCTAGCTGTGACCATCCACTTGCCCGGAATTCCCAGCTATTTCTGCTTCGGGAATAACAGAGTTAACTCCGTGAGCGTGCTTTTTTTTAATGCGGTCAACGGATTTTCGATTGGTTGCCAAAACTGTGCTTTTAATTAAATGACTCCCTTGCTCTTTGATTGGTTTATAGCTAGGACTGGTCTCTGGGAATTCCGGTTCCACCGTTAACGAAGAAGTGCTCAGTGGGTTTTGCGAGCGAACTCATGTGGACCTCGTGGGTTTAGTGCTCATGAAATGCTGTTTGAGTAGCAGGATAGTTGAATGGTTTTTACAGATAAATGAAGTCATTAAAGAAAGCAAAGTTGACGTTTAAACAATGCAAGTTGTGTCTGACGTCGTCACAATAGCAAAAAGGAAATATTTAGAATAAAACTTTATATTTCGTTTCTAATATGGCTCAATGTCCGGGATAATTGGCCAATATTTAGCCTATTTGGATCTACATCATTGTCACATTTCTTGGTGCTTTTTGTAGTTTTTGAAGAAAGGTAAATAGCTCACCTTTCGGAAATTGGAATACAAAGTACGATGTGTGGGCCGTTTCAGCGGTTTTGGAAGGACACAAACCCGTGCACAAGTTACTTTAAGAGGTTAAACTTGTAAATCATTAAATGTACACAGAGGAACAGGATGACTGCGTGCAGCCCATTTGCCAGAAAGAATTGGTCCATATTTCCAGATTGTCTAAATTTAGAAAACGGCTGCTACAAATGGTCTACGTGTTTCATGATCGCCGGCTATCAATGATTAATTTCCAATGAAAGATTAACACATACAGTAGTGATTATCTATCACTGTTAATGATCGGTTCTCAATTAACAAACTGCTCAATTCTGGACACAATTACTAGTGATAACTTTTTTTCATTTCCCATCCACGATATGGACCAAAGTCTTTTGGTCGTAATGCGGGATCCTCACATTTAAATCGTTAGTTTACAAAAACAATTCCCCTGCGTCGTCAAAATGTTCCTTCTGTGCGATTACTTGTGGAATTAATGACCATTTGGATCAGTTAAAGGACTCATATATCAGTTAAATGGGTGACAAGTGACTGTGACCCGATTTCACCCGGGATTAGGAAGTCACGAGGAACACGCTTGACTTAGCAGGGCCTATCGAGAACGGTACTCGAGTCGTTAGAGCGTAGTTAACGCAGTGCATCCGCCTGCGTTCTGATGTAACAATTAGTCATACCTGACGAATAAAAGAAGACTATTAAGCAGACTTTCGAGTAGCTATCTCCGACACTCTATAAAATCTCTCTATAAAATCGCTTCGCCAACTTAGGAATTGTTAACAGGATTCCATTCTCGTTCAGTTGAACTCGACAACCCCTGATGGCCTATCAGGGAATTCTAAAATGAATATTAGAGACGTTTGTAATTTTTGTAGGACACGTATTTTTACAAGTAGATGTCTGATTCATGTTTAGTAACAAAATTGCGGATTTCTGGAGCTGAAGTCGCGGTAGGATAAAACATTCTCGTGCTTCTTTTGTCTGGTTATATATAGCTGGAATTCGATACGAAATTAAGAATATTTCTTGACAAATCTGGTATGCGTACCTATCTACACGTCATGCAAACTAAGTTGCTGTCCGGTATACCCTACTTCGATAATAAGATAGACACCGTGGTTGTAGGCCCTACTCAATGCCATTGTGACCGGGTCGTGCAGACCAGATTCAACTTATCCGATTCATCTCGAGGATTAAGTTGCTCAAGAGAAAGGAGACCGTATCCTGAAAAGAAACCCAAGAAAACCCAGAATTGAAATAATGGGCATGCTTTTATTCATTTCCCTCGCGCTATTTATACTTGTTAATCACACTCTTCCGACTATGCGGGACTTTCTCTTTATGCATCCAAGCGAACTCCCTGGACACCACAGAGGAGAACGTAGATACATGTCGCCCTCAGAATTGGGGCAGGCATACAACTTACAAAGGGTCATTTGAGAGTGGCATGCCATATTGGATGATAACACACAGAACACGCTGCTCTTAACTTTCGTATTTTACTAGTTTAAAGCTGGAAAATCGTGATATCGCTTGCCCAATGCTCTTGTGTTGCAGCATGAAGTGGAGTGAAATATTTTATGGCAAAAGTGTTGCATTTAAACTACTTTAGCCCGTGTTGAATTTCGCACATTTCCAAAGGCAAGGTCAGTTGTAAGTAGACAGTTGCAGGTTGAGGTTCACAGCGAAATCGCTATTTTGAGTTATGAACACGCACAATGCCTTTGAGGCACGTTCTTAACATATAACTCATCTTTTCTCGTGAACGGAAGAGGACAAAATCCAGTTCTGGCAATGAAAATGTCCTTCCCTGATCATACAATTACTGGGAAATAGAGGGAAAATAGGAGAAGAGGTTTTAATGTTATTTTAACACGTCGTCTATTGCATACTCGGACTCGTCGGATGTGGTGGGCGTGTCCTTTTAATAATGTAGGTGGAGACATAAATAATGGCAATACCTAGACCTCTGACGGAGAAGAGTACTATATGTGTGGGCAAGTTCAGTTTCCACGCATTTTGGATAGTAACCAACTTTTCGCAGAAAACTCCGAGGCGAAAAGTATCTAGAGTAATATAAACGGAGGGGCGGGGAGTAATTCACTGCTAAAGCCCTTCTCCCTTAGGTCTACAATCTCTGATGGTAAGGTTGATTGTTAGAGAAGTGTGACTTGCAAATGGATTTTTGATCTTCTTTGACAGTGGTGCGCCACTTGACACTTCATTACGGGTAAAACTGTACCAAAAAGTCGGTTTTCGAAGAAAGATGGCGCTTTGTTTTGCTACATACAAAATAATAACTGGTCCAAGTCCATTTCCGAATATTATACTCGAAAAAATCCCCTGGTGATAAATGGAGGAAAATGGCACACACTCCAGACGTTTCAAACGAGAAACCGCCATTTGAAGAGATGTTAATACGTCAGAAGTAATTTCCCTAATGAACTCTCCACGATGGAGTCAGGAGGCCATGTGTTCGGAGGCAATTAGAGTTATGGCCAGAGCACGAGGTCCGGAAGGGTACCACAAGCTCCGGTAGTTTGGTCAGGAACAAGGGTTAGACCACAGCCAAATCGGGGAAATAGGGGGCGATTTTTTTTGTGTAGCCTTTCTGGGTGTTGAGGCTACATTAATAGGGTACTTTGTTCGTTTTTGGAAGGGAGGGAAAATGAAACATTGGCCTACATAAGAAAACGTCTCTCTCTAAATTAAAAAAAATATACCCCTCACTTTTTATGGCAAGGGGGGCGAAGCGTGGCTCCCCCCTCCTGGATCTGTCAGTTGCCAGGAAATACGGCCTGTCACCAGCTGATATCATCACAAATATGTAACACTAAGAAGCAGGAACCCTAAAAACCCAAGTGTCTTTTATTGTTTAAATAAATCAGGTCAAAAGAATTCTGAGAAAACTCAGGTGTTAATTTATCTTCATGTGGCAGGTATACCGGAGCGTATTGTTAATCTAACGTTGCGGCTTTTAAAAGTTGAGGAAACCTTCAGAGCGCAGTTTTCAAATCAAAATGAAACATCTGTACACTTTTTGGAAAATTTTGTGCGAAATAAACTCTAGTATACAGTATTAAGGTTGTGAAACATTGGGAATCATTCAAGAACTGTTGATTGCGCAAAATGACATGTCATTTTGATTGGTCGCTTATAGCACTGGGCACATGATAGATTACCTACCAACAATTTTCAGTGAATGTAGTTTGGTATAAACAAGAAATCCGAAGAACTTGAAGGGGAGCTTGAAGTTCCACCTCATACTGTTTCCTTCTGGAGTTTTTTTTTCACACTGATGATAATTATAGATAACGATCAAAACTCCATCTCCTGTGGTTTTTTAATCGATTCATACTCATCTACACATATTAACTCCTTGTTTCGCTCTTTGTAGCAGGCGGAGGCAGGAATGCAGGGGAGAATTTTGCCTCATTTTTTGTTGAACATCATGAGTTTTTCCCGGTAAATCTTTCCCTTTCCTCTCTCCGCATTCTATATTTTCCATCGCTACTTTTTCCTTCTTTCACTTCTTCTTACCTCACCCAAAACTCCAAAATGCGCATCCGTCGACTGTGGAATGAGCTTGTAAACACATGTGTGCTATGTATTTGATACAGTGGGAGTAACTTTAGGAAGGAAAACAGTTTGCTTTAAATCTAAATAAAAAACAAGGACAACAACATATCTAATTATTGTAAATGTATTAAAATTTACTTTAGTTGGGAATGGAACGGTGTTACGAAGGAGTGCCGTTCCACTTCCTTGTTTATCCGATGGACACACTGAACGAATGAACCAGCTGATTAAATTTGTCCCCCTTTTTCCTGCCCTGTGGGAAAGGCCAATTAAATTGGGGTTTATTTCGGTTGATCGAAGCTGTGTCAACGTCATGTGACCCCGTTTCTGCTCTGTCAGATCATTCCGTTCTTGACAGAGGAAGAATCTGTTCTGTCGTGGTGTGAACGATCTATCAGATCTGTTGGTTCTTAGATACTGACAGTAGGCCACCTAGGGCGAACCGGGCGAACATTACTGGGTTTGTTTCTGTCGTGGTGTGAACGATCTATCATCAGATCTGTTGGTTCTTAGATACTGACAATAGGCTACCTAGGGCGAACCAGGCGAACATTACTGGGTTTGTTTCACTCGCGTGGTTTTTTTTTTCCGTTGAGAATTCTGTGCAGTTTTCTTTGAACATGGTAGTGTGGTTCTTTTTTTGGGGGGGGGGGGGTTGAGGGTTATAATCGGTTACATCCACATGACTACCCCTTTTTATTTAATCATGCATGCACTTTCATTGCACTGTACGATATTTATTATTGTTTATTTATCTTCCATGCAGATCTGTGATACCGATTTGGACTGCGCGGGTCGTAATAGGCCCTCCTGCTGCGCGTACAACCACGAAAGCTCAATCCGGTTATGTGAGCCTCTCGGCACGCGGGGTAGCATGTGTAACACCTTCAGCCGGCCTCACATGTGGAGCGGGGAGAGGCTCGGCAAGCTGTGTCCCTGCGAGGCCGGCCTGGAGTGTGTCTCCGATTCCAGCTCTTCTTTGATCAGTAGGGGCACGTGCATTTAAGGAGGATGCCCCCATTATGGCGCTACAGCACCAGGTGTGACATGGACTTAAGGACAAGAACGTAACCAACAACAAACAATCCTGACTGTGACTCGTATGTAACGGCCTGCTAGACGCAATTACAGGCACTTATGACAACCCTGTCACACTCGAGCATAACTTGGAATACGAACTTTTGATGAACGGCAAGACTTAACGATGTTCATGCATAGCCTAGCACATATTACTGTAGCTTTGCTTTTCTTTTCGTCGACGATTTTGTCCATGATGGTGGCGACAATCATGCGGGCATCAGGAGGGTGAAGCCCGCATAATTCACGATCTTCAACAACGTGGCCATCAATCCAAACTGCTCTTTGTTTGACTGATTGTGCGGATGCAGGAATGGCTAAAAGCACAGCGCCCCGGTCATTCGTCACGTTTATGGCCACCACCGTGAGGATACAACCCAGGGGTGTAATGTATGGGGTGTCTCCTGGGTCAACAACCAACTCTCCGCGCAAGTGGTTGCCCACGACAACGGAAGCAGCAATCGAACGCACTCAACGGGCTGATGTACTCCTTTTGGCCCAATCCAATGGGATGTCATGCACGGACTATAGAGACTCACCAACACTGACAGTTTCAACTGACGCCAAGTTTGGCGCTTCCACTCAGTTCGATGGTTCGATTGGTTTTCAACGACGTCTTCTCTTCGGTCGTCTCTCCACGTGACCGGTTTAATTTTTGGCATTCAATTTCTGCATATCGTGCCACTATCGATGTTACACTCTACCCACATCAGGCTCACGATCCAGCCTTGATTACTTTTACGCACATCAAAGCAACTTGTGTACCCTGGAAATGTATCACGATGATTAGTTACCGTGGCAACCGCTGCACATTACCTTATATCATTTATAACAACTAATAAATGGACATTTACTCCCTTTGAAGCATGAATTGTGATTTATAATCGAAAAAAAAAACGCACATGAAGCCTGTTCATTGTTTCCAGCATTATCGTGTCCAAGGGTACTTCTTCGAAATGCCCAGGGTTTCAGAACAGGCAGATTTTTCTGGTACAGGATTTATAAACCCTTAATTTATATCAGTCCTTAACACTGTCGAATACGTCCTTATATTTTCACCCAAAACATTGAGTATAACCTTAAATGAGTTCAAATAGTACCAAGTGGTATGAATGCCAAACAATTTGCTCGGAATGGACAGAGAAATGTTTTAACATTGCTTGGGAAAGGGCAGGCATATATTTTAATCCTAGATGAATTCTTGATTAGTTTGCTAAACATTTTTTTTTGCGGAGATCGTGTTTCCAATCATTTGCATCCTTTCAAAACAATCTGCAGTCCCTCAGTCCCGAAACTTAGATCAAGGTTCTCTCCAGATATCAATTTTCAGATTGTTGTCACTGTCTCAACACTCGCGTATTTGGCCTCCCAGTCACTTGACGGGAGTCCGAAAAAGAGGCAGAATTTGCATTACATTGACGCCACTTCCACAAAAGCCACCTGCAATGAGGAACATTCAATGGTTACTCAGTAAAACGAACTAAAGAGTCATCACATGCTTCGTTCTAAATGCAAGATAATTTAAAGTCAAATAATATTGACAATACCGGCGTTTGGCAATAGTGCGCCTCCAAGAGTTTGCAATGCGTTGGCCAATCACGATGCGCGCAATCTGTAGACCCTTTCCAAATGCGCATTGGGTCGACAGATTTCGTGCATTTTGTGAATCGTAAGTATTCCAATCAAAATTTTATCTCATAGCATTAGCTCTTTAGAATGCAATACCAGATACTCAATACCTTTTATGTGGACGTACGAAATCAATCAGAACAAATTATAGACAAAAATAGTTTCACCTCATGTGTTGAAACAACGTTTCAACTTCGAAACCAGTTTAATGACATTCGCACAAGAGAAGATGCTCTTGTAAAGTATTGCAAAACCCATCGAACTTAATTATGTTATGTTGTAAATGTAGTGATAATTATGTAAGCACTGGAAATAATGATGTGCACTGTTAAAACATTTAGTGGTAACATACGTATATTTTGCCGACTGTTGAAATGAGATTCATTTAAAATGTTTGTGCTAGGAATACATGCCTTAATTAAACTTGCCGGCGAAAGTTTTAGCTTTAGAAAGTGGTTTTCTTGAGTATCACCAAATGTATTTGAATGGGCCATTGCCAAAATTTTATGAAGTAAAACAGCATTACATGGAAGTTCCAATTAAAAGTTGTCACAAACAATAATTATTTGCTTTAACTGCAAAATGTCCTGGATTTTAGATCTTCATATTCTTGGCCTTGTGCTGACTTATATGTATTCTGTCATATGTGATTAACTAAGCATTCTTTGCTGGGCAAACCTAGACGAAACAGTCAAATTAAAAAGACAAGACATGCTGACGATTCTCCATGATTCTGCTGACGGTAACGCTCGCCATGCATAGACGCAATTCTAGTCTGAATTTCTTCAATTTTGCTGTGCCATAACTCGCTGCATAAGCCTGCTGAATTTGAATTAAACAGCCAATCTGACAAACTGGATTAGCATGCCAATAAAGCTTTGATGTGCCCACTATCTTTACTGACGATCAATATGGCACATCATGTATTATATCTATATATCAAAGAGGTTTAATTAGGCACGGCAGTTTGTCTTACCAAACTTAGGATGGAGCTAAGGTCATATCATACCAATACATATATATGGAGTGCAATGAAGTCACTAGTCCACGTCTATATGCGCCACAGGGGACTATGAGAGACCAGGAGAGGGTTCTATTTCCCAAGGCAAAAGGCCAAAGCATACAGGACCATCTTCTGGTCACTCACAGGCCCGAGACGGGAAGGATGTTCACAAGTGACGGAATTATGCCAGTCCATATATGTGTTTTATATAGCATACCTTTGTCCAAAATGTAAAATTAGAAAAGCAAGTTTTCAGGGATTTCTATCTGAATTATTTTAATTCTTAAACAATTCAACAAGAATTTAGCAATTAAAGGAGCACTTGTTGATTCCTTCGATTTAGCTTTGAGTTACTGCTCCTTGTTCTCGCCATTTGAGGGCGCTGTAACCAGTCACACACGATTTTGAATGTAGTGCCCAACAGGACACAGAAAAAAATCAAAGCTCTCTCAGCAAGAGGAGTGGGCCACCACTATACACTCGCCACAGCCCACACACTGACGATAAACTATTTAGATTTCTTGTTTCTGGTGTATATCTTATCACTAGCTAATTGCCTGAAGCACTTGGAGCTAAATATTGTGTTGATTAATACTGTCAATTTCTAAGAGTTGTTTTTATTTTGCAAAAGTGATCTGAGCAGAAAAAAATAAACTGATTTAGTATTTTGATTTCATGGCAAAGTGTACAGTGGGTGACTGATGGGATTTTTTCTCTGTTGTCTCTGAGATGTTAATTTTCTCATATCTATACATACACGAGGTCATAATTTTACAAAAAGATCTGTAAAGCACCTGCACGGGACATCCTTTCCTGGTGAAAGACATTTTGAAAGTGGTTTTTCTTCAAGATATGCATTTTTTAACAAAAATCCAAAACGTTCAAAAACTGTTTTAAGGATAGATTTGCGCCGGGAAATGTAAATTAAGTTTGGATTTTTTTGCCCTACTCGACGTGTATACACAGTTGTTTGCAGTACCCGCAGCTAAATATGGCACCAGCCAGCCGACACCAGCAAGCTTGGTGGTCGAGTGGTTAAGACGTCTGCACTAGTAAGCAGGAGGTCTTGGGCTCGAATCCCACCCGAGCACGCTTGTGGTTTATTCACAAGCTTTCGGGGGCATACACTTAGTAAACAGTGTTAAAATACACGTCGGGCAGGGCAAACTTAAGTCCCAAAACTGTCTGACAATTTGCAAAACAATCGGATTCCCGAAACTGACTGACCCTATACTACCCCGTAACGCCCCCAACCCCATTCGTCAAAGCAACAACTCCAACTAAGGAAAAACCCGCCAAAAGATGGGGAGGGGAGCTCCTTTTTTGTTAATAGAGAATTGAAGTTTTGAATAATGACAGTGGTACAGCTGGATTATGTGAGCCTTAAAAAAACTCACGAGATTTGCTAACTAGTCATTGCCGGGTCGAGTATAGACGCTTTGCATGGAAGCCATGTTGCAGGGCAATTGTTTCCTTCCACAGGGATACTTCCTTTGTATATACCCTGTAGTACAAAAGCACTAGACTGCAAGATGCATGATGGCAGCCTTTCAAACCCTCTAGAGCCTCGAGCTGGACCAATTGAGAGAGGGCGCAATTTTCTTAGCAACTGTGGCTCCTTTGGTGGGAACTAAACTTCGCTGGTTCACGAACGATTACGAAATTAGATAAGATCTACAATTTTTTTAAAACAATTTTTTCTTGAAAAGAGTATGTAATAAACGTCTTCTTGAGTTGAACCGAATTCATTAAAATGAATGCGTTGCGGTCGCATCGCTACCAACGAAATGAATACACCAACCAAAATGGCTTTTTTGAACCAATGAGGGGATACTTCTGCTCAAGCCGAATAGGGGTTGCACCCCGTGGCCAATGTTAAGACCATAGTAAATAGGACTGAAGTATTTTTATGACGCTGAAGTTCCAACTTTTCTTCTCCAATCGCCTTAGCGTATTGAGGACAGCATCCGCAGTCCTTCTCAGGCGCATGCGTCCCCATCCTCCTTTCAGAAAAGCTAAATATTCGCCCTGGAAATCAAGAATGGCGTGGTTTGAGACCCGAATCCGCGGTATGTCTTGGTAGGAAGGCGAATCACATCCTCCAGAGTTCCACCTTCAGAAGGAAAACTTACAACGTAAATTTAAAGGAGGTTGGGTTCAAGTTTACTTAATTTAAATGTTGCTTGAATTGTGTTATTGTTCATTTAAAATGGATCAGAGAAGTAAATTCGACCTTGCCGGAAGAGCTTGAATTCCCCCTTGGCAGTGATGCCTCCTCTCACTCGAATTATATAAAATTACCCCAGGGACACCATCCTTGGCTGCAATATTGAGACACCCTCCAGCGCTGTGTATGTACCGCGTGGTCATAAACTCCGGAAGGTTTTCTTTTCCCCGTGCATACACGTCATAAGGAGACTGAAGAAAACCCCATGAAAAATGGATGAAAGGGAATCGTTGGAGAACCGGCAGGGTGAAGCTGCTACCTTGCCCGACACGCGGTACCGAACATCATCGTCTTCAGGAAATGGTAGCTCACTTTACCGTGATCTCTTAATGCCTGTCATCGGACCAGGGGTATTATCGGAATAGCACATTAGCATCAGAGCAAGCTTTGACATCGGCTCCGTCCCCAGTGCGATTTAAGTGCTTGTTTTGGCACGAGATACTTTGCAAATGCCAGATGCACGCATATGCCTGTTCATGTTAGCAAGCACAGACAAGTGTGGTCAGTATTTTACGAATTAATGGAAAACGTTCATTTGGGACGAAAATGTACTAACAAACTGCCTGCATGCGGCGGGGAGGGTGTTGAACCTTGTCGTATTGGTGGCGCTCTCATAAAGCCAAAAGTGAAATTGTGTGCATTGCATGCTATTGTGCGCTTCTTTTATGGTACCAGAGCGGTATTCAAAGCTCTTCAAGCCCTTCATACACATTGGCCTGTCTCAACAGCCTAGAGAGACAACCCACCCTACCTGACAAAGTCCGCTTGGCACATCCTTGTTTACAGCGATCAAATTGTCCCAACTTTAAATAGGGCCCCGGCGGTATGGGAATTGTTGGCTTGACAAAATATTTTTTAAAAAATTATTTCGTTTAAACAACATACATGTAGCTTTCTGGTTTAAACAAGATAACTGAGTCATTTAAACGAGATAACTACGTGTATGTCGATTAAACGAGATAAAATTATTTCTTTCGCGTTGGCAGCAGTACGCTTGCGTACAAAACGCCCTTCTATGATGATGGTGAAAATCACAGGGTTCTATTTCAAACATTCGACACAAGGTACAGTTCTGAACAATACATCAGACAAAGTTTGGTGAGCACAAGTGTGTCGCCCGACCTTTCGTTGTGAGAAAACGAAAAGGCCAATTCACCCCTCCCCAACAAAGCAGAATATGGAAAAGCCTGAGATGTATTCTGATGTTTCATCTTTAGAGTTGAGTAAGTTAGAGTACCTGGCAGATTTAATGATCTCCCCAAAGTATAAGAGATTTGTCATGGACTGGAAACTGAGCTCTGGGGACAAACGCAGGAAACAAAGCCGTCGTTTTCATTAATCCCGAGTGTTTTACGTGCATCACACTGATTACTTGGCCACCAAAAACTCTGAGGGATAAAAGCAGTACCTAAAAAAAAAAATGAAAACGCATTCAAATCAAGGAAGAGAGGGTGAAAGTCCTTCCGTCAGCGAGCTAGAATCGGTACAAGACAACAAATCTTGGGATTGATCATCGCTGACGAAAACCGACACTCACGTACAAAGCACGCTTTGCGCGGACCATGTATACCAACTGGAGAGAGTTCAGTGGTTTTATATTCTCTGTTTGCCATGGTGCAAAGCTTTGAGTCTTAATCTATACGCACACAATCACCTTATCGTTTACACTTGTTTCTCACGTTACGTGTTTTCCCTGACATGGTGTTTACTAAATTTTAGGAACCTTTCGTATTATAGTGATCATTAGAAAGTAACTACAGGGGTCACTCCAGTTTTCGACGAGCACAAGACGACGACAAAAGCATTAACGCCGACGTTGTGTGGGTGACTTATCTTCACATGACAATTTCGCGACATTTCGGTCAACATAATAAAAGTAAGTAGAATAAAATATTAGCCTCAGTTTCTTTGAAGTTGGTTCATACTTCACGCGAAAGCAAAACAAACGCGATATTTGTGATGTCAGTTCGAATATTTGCGTTGTAAATTCACAAAAGTTGAACACATTTTTAGCAGCAAATCTTTTGTGACATCAAATTCGCTTCACTTTCGCATTGAGCGTAAGTATAAACCAGCCTTTTAACATGTCTGGAAAAATATCATAGCCATTACAGAACACTTTGCACTTGCACTTATCATTTAAAAACAGAATGCTTTCAAACCCGCCCCCCCAAAAAAAAATCAAAGACATACCTTTCCCGTGCAATTTTAAAAGTAACAGCTTTCTAAAACCATAATAAACCAAAATAATAATCTACCTTCAACGGCTCCAAATAATAAGAACAAAGGAAAGAACTACATGTATTCCAAATATTGGAAGCATACCGGAAAATCCATTTGGGTCGTGAAAGCTCGCGCCGGTAGTCGATTAAACGAACACAGGCAAAAAATGTCACGTTGCAGATGTGAAGTTATTACAGTAACGTATACCCTCACTTATATGTCAACTTGTCCATGGTGTTTGAGACATACCTCAATTCAAACCTAGCTTTGTCTGCCTCTTTTCGTTTGGTAAATGCAAGCTACGGGCTGGAACTAATGTACATGTCAGGCTGGGGGGGAGGTTGGCATTTGTGCTTTCTTTACGAATGACTATTAAGGAAACACAATTTGATCAAGGAATTAATAGTCGAAAAATTCGCACTTTTATTCCTTCGAAACTTGTAAATTATCACCTGATAACCTCTTCAGAAAAACACAGCAAAATGTGGTGTGGCAAAATTAATTGAACAGGGTAGCAGATTCCGTTCAGGCCCTTTTACCGTGCAACGGACGAAATGTTCCAATAGATTCCCTTTGTTATGAAAAAAAAACCCCAGAAAAACAACAGAAAACAAAACATATAAAATTCCGTTAGTCCCATCGCTATTTCAGTTTAAAAAGTAGGTATTTGTATTTTCCGAAGAGCATTATTTTTTAGTTCGACGAGCAACCCCGAGCAGCAGTTTACATTTTACACACAGCCGGTCTGAAAAATAGAAATATCTGGAGTGGATAACAGAAATAGCCACAAAAAACTGCTCTAAAAATAGCAATAGTGTTAACAACGAAAGTTACTCAAAAGTTAGATCTCGAGTCCAGTAACATTTTTCAGACAGGGATAGAAATGTTGTTTCTCGGCTTTTCCGCAATCAGGGCTGTAATATTGTTGGACATAAACTAAAGAGACGTCCGCGACGTCCCCCCCCATAAATCAGCTGCCCTTAAAAACAGCTGCTCGTAGACTGGGATGGCACAAACGGGATTCCGTACGGTCTGTAAAACGCTCAGAAATAAAATTGCGCTGCTATTTCCATATTAAAACCCCAATTCATGGATACAATTTACCTCCCTCTTAGACAAATCAGACACTGAAAAATATTCTAAATGATACAATGACCGATGGTCTTGTGGTGTGCAGTCAAAGAAAATGTCATAGTTGCAAACTTGTCAAATTGACTGTCGTTCACATTTCCGATCTACCCTTTTCACAACTTCATAAATTCAAAGCAAGATCATTGGAGACATTCATCCAGGCATTAAAACTGGAAATGCGTTTTTCTGGTTTTAGCCGGTAACAGTGTTTGATATTGCTCCTTCTGCGGATTTACATACACAAGCAACAAGGTCTACCAACGATATGTCTGATCCTTTTAAGTAACCGATTTATCGATTCTAACAAGGAAATGTAGAAATACGCATAATTTACCGTTTAGAGATGGTACCAAATGACAAAGAACGGTAAGACATTGTCACACCCAAAGCCACCTCTTGCAAAGAAATCACCCTCGTTTTAAAACAATTCAAACTTCGTGACACTTCAAAGAACCGATAACCAAATCTAAACAAAGCAAAAATACCACCAGATAAAACACCTTCCTTCGGACTTGTGCGATAGAGCGTGGCTGGTTTGAAAAGCACATTCCTTGAAGAATAGCATAAAATTCAAGAAGAACTGACAAAAGAAAGCAATGAGGAAGACGATCGAAAAAAAAAGCCATTTATGATCCAAGCATGAGTAAGACTCCAGTACTTTCTGGCAATCGCACGTTTGTAGTAAAAACGACACAAAGTGATTCTACCTCTTGCCACTGTATCTGAAAGACTCCAGCTCAAGCAAGCCACACCGAATTTGAAAAATCTTTGTCATCAGCTAGCAACTTCTGACCAATGAAGGTGCTAGCAATTCAGCATGTACCAAGAAGTTCAGGTACCATAAATATAATTATGGAAGTATACCAAGCCTTTGTCTATGAAAAAAATGTTCTTCTGCTAGAATCGAAACATGGGGCTCTCTAACTCTTCAGATTTGCATATGTGATTTTTTGCATTGTATATAAGCGACACTAAAGTTGTAAACAAATTTCGTTAAATTTGAGGGGCAAGAGATGTGGCTTCCCAAAATATTCACCCGAAAATCAAGGTTTCATCAGTCAATTTGACAATGTGTGAAACAAATTCATGTGCAAGGACCCAGCACACTTTGCCCAACCCAATGACGGCATCTTCTCTTTGCAAATCATCTCACAAAGTTTCTACAAGTGCATGTATGCAAAAGAGTAAGTGTGATTTGAAATATAAATATAAGGTTACTGGCCACTGTAATTCTTAGAAACTTGAGACCAATCTCGCTTAACAAAAAACCAATGATCCCTTATAGAGAGCAGATTCTAGCTTTCAAAATAATATCTTTGACTGTGAGTTAAATGAAGGAAAATGCTTGCTTAGACCTATTACTCCTTATCTTACCCCTTAAATATGTATAATAGATCATAATTATTTCATTGTTTATGCTACACAATCATATCTAATGTCCAGGTTTAGGTTTTATATATTAGATTTTTTACCCTTCACAGACTTTCAAGCGACACTTTTTGTTGAAAGAATATTGCACTTAAATCACACTGCGTAACAAACACAATCATCAACAAAATAAATTGGCAATTTCGGCCCCAAAATGCATATTTTTAAATAAACTTGCATATAATGTTGGCAATTTTTATGATAGAGGTGACAAGCATAACTTCCAAAGATAAACACTGAGAATGTGCCACCATTTTGTCATGGAAACTTGTTACATCTAAAAATGGAAGCACATCACAGGGCCCCACTCCAAACTTGTGTGAGGAGTCACAATTTGTGTCACCAAGGGCATAACTAGTTAATGCCTGCCAACTACCAACCACACCTTTGCTCTGATGGTACAAAAAACTTTAACAAAGTTTCAACAAATCAGGGATGCTGAACACAATTGTAGATTTTTCTGAATACCTTGCTTAAGGTTGCCAAAAAATGATTGTAAGGACAAACTAGGTAACTTTAACAGAGGTGTTAATGACTATGGACAGCTGCTTATAGTAGGGCACAACAGGTCACACTTGGGTCTTGTACATCCCTCAAGAAACTGAGAAAATTTCTGTGACGCCATCCCATTAACAATGATATAGGTGCTACATATGGGACAAGAACATCCCCAAACTAGGCTGACGAAAGTAATTTTTGGCTTATGGAATATGATGTACTGGTAACATTAACAAGTTGTTTCTTTGAACTTTGAATTGGTCTCAAAAGATAAAAAAGCTTTGATAGTCCTAAGGAAGCAGAGGAGTGAACAGCACTTTGATTGTCAAGATTTCCAAATAAAAGGAAATTACCCATACAAAAATCCACCTGCTTCTCCATAACAGAAGAATTTAAAAATCAAAATTCCATTACCAAATGAAGAAGACACCAGCAGTAACTACTATTTTGGCATTGGTGTTGGTTCAACGCCATCTTTTAAATTCTAGAAACAACCTGGTTTAAGCTACCAGGGGGCTCAGGAATCATGACTCGACTTTCTTCAGCTGGGTTCAGAATGACAATGTTCCAGATTTCACTCTGCACCATTCATTCTGGGAATGTTGTTGGATATCTCACTGAAGATGTTCCAGATGTCAGGGTATCGCCATCATGTCCAGGAGGGCGTTAATCTTGATGTCCAGCCACTGGGTTTGTTTGGGCCGTAGGGTGGACACCCACTCCTGGGGCAGCTTGCGATAGCCCCAGTGGCAGCCCAATGCAGCACCGGCGACGCTGGCATTACTAGGGCTGTCACGGCCAAACATCACTAAACCCGAGATGGCTTTCCTGTGGACGAGACCAGGTAGTATTTAAGAAACATCCTGATCTAGTTGTAAAAAGGGTACAGATTGAATGCTGCTGCTATTGGAAGAAGGCTACCCACTCTAAGGACCTATCTCACAAAGCTGTCTCGGTGATGTGGCCTGTAGACGTTATGCCCAAGTCTATCATCCACATGATGGCAATGCTTGGGTTTGGATATTTCCCCTGCAATCCCACTCAGGACCATGGGCTATGTGAAGAACAAGAGCATGAAACAAGAGCAAAGGCAATTTCCTTGTTGGTGTCCAACAAAAACATTACTTACCATGGCTTCAGCTATTTGCCATTACATAGAAGCCAACGCCACAGTCACAAAATACCAAATTCATGTCCTACCAAGGTGGTAGCATTGTCCCAAGCTAAGAAATTTATCACAATGAGTATTACTTTAAGGATACATCTTTAGCATGCTTACGGTAACAGTAGTTAGGCTTTGCTCCAACAGGAGCAGAGGAAATTCCAAAACTACTTTACAGGCCCAACAATCAGGGGCAATGGATGTCTTACCTAAAGTCCATGCCTGATTTCAATACAATCAAAGCTGCTGCCATGGGCTTGAATGTATGACTGTATCGGTTTGGATGTAGCCTGGACCAGCTATTTAAACAAATTAAAAGGAGAAAAAGCAAACTTCAAAGCAAATCCAATTTAGTAATTGGTAAAAGTAAACTGGAGCAAAATGACATCAAATGAAGCTAATGAAATGATGAATTTCCAACCATTTTTATTTTAGTGAAATATGTCCAAAACTAGCACCTAGTCCAAAAGAGGATTCATCAAATTAAGAAAAACTGAGAAATGTCTAGTTTGTAAGAAATTAACACAACAAACAAATCCATTTCAGCCATTTCTGAGGACATCATTAACGTGAATGAAATTTCCTGCCTACAGTTGCATCTGTATTACGACCCTTTCTTTGACAAAATCCTAAGATGATGGTTTTCATTCAAGTGAAAGCTTCTGACACCTTTGGGAAAACACAAAAGCCCTTTCAACCTCCAACTCAGAACCTGTTCGTGAGAATCAAGCTGCAGTAATATGACCTATGCATTGATATTACAGATCACGGTCCAATCCCTGTTGACTATTTGACACCACTTCTTGGGGATGAGTTTTCTCTGGTGGCCCAAAGTTATCGGCTTACATGACAATACTTTACAACTAGAATAATTTGTGCCACAGCTCATAAAATATTAGGCAAACCTAATCCATGTAAGTATGTACCGGTAAGCCAAACATACTGTTACCATCAAAGTAGAGATCTTTCAAATTAATAAAACTATCAACATGTTTGTCAAATTCATTTTTCCCCTGGGGTCAAAATAATAGAAATTTGAAATTAAACCACAAACAAGAAACTTTCATTCTGAAATTTTTTTTTGGGGGGGAAGTAAGCTTTTTATACCAACATTGCCTTCTTTAGGGTACCAATGATGACTTTGTGTTTAATCAAGTTCATTCAACTATCCAATTACTATTTTCACCAAAAATAAAGTCAAATTTGTTTGTCATTTTTACTTTTGCTTTTCACTTTATACCTTTCCCAAAAAAAAATTAAAATCCAACCAAGCTCAATTCAGCCAGATACTGCACAGTTTACACAAGGGTCAGTACACTAGGAATTTAAAAAGAAATGATTGTCCAACTAAGTTTCAGGTGACTGCTGTTTTATAGTGGCAGCGAGAGGTTGCCTGAGTTTGCTTTTACAGGCTCTTGGCGATCAAAGTTCCAACCAAAGGGTCTGTCCTTACTCTGCCAAGTCTTCCAGATTGCTGAAGTCGTCAAAGTCTTGCAGATGTGATGCTTCTGTTAGCTGCTTCCTGCCCATATCCGTTGCTACAGAAACGATGAAAGGCAGAAAAGACTGATCGGGTGAGGTGCAACAGCTGTGGTCATTTTGGAGCAGTAAAGCTATCAGCACGGACACAACGACACAGCTGGCTTGGCACCTATCAGACCAAAAGTGGAAAGAAAGGACAAAAATCGACCAATTATAGGCATTAAAGCTGACATGTAACTTAATTTCAAAGGACTATGATATACGTAACACTTGTTTTGTACGCGTCATCCAATCCTGTGATGCAAATGTCGAAAAACTGTTTTTTCTTTGCATTGTTTGTGTATACACTGGAATCATTTTCCAGACAGCAGTTTGTAGCTCTTATTTTAGCCTGGTTATATGATGGGCCGCAAATCTGAAAAAATATTTTGATCTCATTGACAAGGTGGGTTAGTTACCAGATCAAACATGACAATCCTTACACAGAAATTACACCAGAGGTGCTGATAACTGCAATAAAATACTTTACTCAAAGTCAAAAAGACTTGTTTCAAAGTTCTTCAACTCAATTTCAAGGATTCCATTGGTCCATCTATGCAAACAAACACATGATTAAACTGAAGTCAAATTTAAAATTGGATACACAACAAACATTGTCAATGTGGGAAAGGGTTAATATCTTATATATATCACAAATTTCAAACGTCTAAAATGCCCTGCTGAGCCAATTCGTACAGGAAGACATGTACACATGATCTCCGTAGCTGTCTGCATGTACCCAGGGATGGCTCACAGGCTAAAGCCACCATGCATGCCTTAAGCCACTTCCACCATTAGAGGGAACTGCTAATCTTCAATTGTTACACAAAAATTACCACACTGTCCAAAATGTCTCTGGAGATGGACCTTGTATTGAGGTAAAACTTAATTAGCAAATATCGCTTCATGGCGGCACCCCAGAATATAGCAGACTATGAGGCTGGCGTGGGAAATGTGCAAATATTGTTCAACTAACTCTGAGCGGTCAGTCTTTGAGGCATTTGACTGCATATTACAGGGTGACCAGGGGATCTTACCATTTTGAAAGTCGATACCTCCAGCTAAAATAATATCATCCGTAAGAGGTTAAAAGGGTTTGAATAATGTATTATCAGCTCTAATCTCAACAACTTTAGAGACGGCAAAAAAGATAAAAACAATGGGGATGGAAAATAAACAGATGTCTGAAATATGCCATCTTCACAAAATTACAATTTACAAATCGAACTGATCAACAGCATGGGGCCCATCTATGAATAATTCTCATGCATTGGGAATGTACCACAAGACTGCCCAAAAAAAAGAAAAAGAAAAGAGAAGTTGATAAATGCGTCTCTTTTTTCTGAGTTGAGGAAAATTTGGCATGTATCTAAATCCAGATCCGACATCCCATTTGATCCCATAATCCCAAGCAAAGACCACTTGTTTTGGTTGATGATTTCCATTTAAATGACAGTGTTTTCCCGTTCAAGCTTTTGAGCCAGTCTGATGGTACCTGCGAAAGTGCGAGACAGAGAGGGGTACTCAGTGCTCACTTGGAAAAATACAAGACACTAAACCTTTTTGACGTCCACAATGCATTATGGGTTTGAATCACGAACAAGCAATGCATTTTATGCACAAGCCTGTGGGAGAAATATACCTGCAAAACATGAACCTGTTTCCATTTTATTGCATATTCCAATTCAAGCCATCCTCTTCTCAAACACTGCTGCATTGTAAATTTGGGATAAATATATTCACAAACTTCGAATTGTAAAGCTTATCAGAAAAATGAAATTTGGGCAAACCCTTCCATGAACACCAGTTTTTGTCTTGGAATAAGATCGTGAATATTAATGAGCTAGTCAGAATCATGACTTGAAGCTCATTCATCCCACATTAACAAGTAACATTCATTTTTCATCCTTAATTGCCTGGTGCCCTTTTAAAACAGACAAAACAGACCACTAAGGGCAACTTTTTTCTTCTTACAACCTTCTAAAATGTTTCTTGTATACTATGCATGCATGTGTGACTTGATGAGCAGGTACTGATGAAATATTCCGAATAAATTTATAAATTGATTGTTGACGGGATCATATGTCCTATAGATTCACATAAAATGCATTGCTTGTTTGTCATCAAAACCCACAGTTCATTAAGAGTATTGAAGAGGTTTACTGGATCTGACTGGTTTATGGCCAATTGTTACTTAGCACTAAGTTTGTCAGAGTACTAAGTCTTTTCACAATAACTGCAATACCTTGGGTCAAAGTGGGTGGCCTTGCAAATTCTGGTTGTATTGTTGACAACTTCCTTCAGGTTGTGGAATTGTGGGATACCCAAGATGGCCGCCCGCACAATGGCTGCATTGTCCGCCAGATGATCGCAAGATTCACTGTCCAGCTGGTCATGTGACCTATCCCACAATCCTTGTGATGCCCCATGAGGGTCATTGGTGTACTTTGGATTTGTAAGAACCTGACAGAAAATGGATTTAAGGAAAATGTGAAAAAATCAACAAACTTTCTTGAATAGGTTATGATGTTGAATGATATAAGTTTCTTTATCAAATTCAATCTGTTACAATGCTTATTACCTTGCAAACTCAGAAATTCCATGGAAAGACATCTGCACTTCCAACTAGCAGCTTCTAATGCAACCTGAATAATATTTCTGAAGTCCTGTGTTTTGCTGTTTCCTCATAAGCTCTCAAACGCTACTCAACACTTACTGCTTTAAACTTAAAGCCTACAATGGGTAAATCCCAATATTGACCTGGTTCCTTATTCCATCTCAAATAGTGGAAAACACACACATACATGTATTCCGATTTTCCCATCTCAGACAAACCAGGTAATGTATAGCAAAAATTGTTTGGCCTGAGTGCTTGCTCAACAGCCAATGGGGAATGACCATGTCAAAATATCTTGCAAATGCCAACTTTGGCTTCTGGAGTCTGGAGATATCAAACACATTGTTGGCAGTGATCCAGGTAAGCCTACTCAAGTGTAATTTCTGGCTTACCTCCTGAGGAGAAGAGGAAGGCAAATGGGTCAAATTAAACCAAAACAGCAGCAAAAAGAATTGGATAAAGAATTCCAACATTGCTGATGACTCAGTGTAGACAAAGTGGGAAATAATTGAACATTGTTCTGAAAATGAAGAACTTTCCTTACATGAAATACTTCTGAAACTGATGGTAATACCACACACAATCAAAAGCAACCACCCCCCCAAAAAAGGAAACGAGACCAAAAGCCATAATAAAATACAAATTATATCAAAATTTACGGATGAAACTGCCCAAGAGGGCTTCACAATCGATGATATACATATACATGTACAATAAATGCTACAAACTGGGCTCCTCATGTCCAAGTATAACAGTTGAAACCTCTACGCTCATACAAGTGTTGAGCTGAGGCTGAGCTGCTCATAGATGTAGAGAAAATCCAAAAAAGCTGATGAACACCAGACAATGTCCCCTCGCAATGCAGTGACAAAAAGCAAATGTACAGGCATAATGTATTTAATCCAGTAGAGTAAGAAATGTGCATATGGGATGAAGACTAAAATTCATAAAATGTCAAAATGTCAGTCACTCCAGCCCCGGTATTTATTTGTTTATTTTTTTTAAAATTTATTTAGATAAGTTTTCAGGCAAGAATCATGGACAACTGACAATACATTCATAAAAATACAAATTATAAGATAAAACCAACAAATGGAGATTGCACACACAAATCATGTAAATATATACAACAAAGACGAGAAACTTGAGCAAAACCTGTCGAAAAGTGCAATCCCAGATCAACAAAAATGTGCAATATGCAGGCCCGCGGGATTGCCCAGAAAGCCGAATTAAGGCTTATCAAGAGGCTCTCCGACTCCATCAGCACAAATTTACACAAACAAATGAAAAGAAAAAAATTACAAGAACGGATCAGAAACACCATATTATTAAAATAGGCTATACAAACCCACCAAAGATGGTTGCAAGTTCCTGTCCATGAAATAGACCACAAGAACAACAGAAAAAAGGAAGATAAAAGATAAAACCCACCCACAAATAACCCAAACCCACGCAGAGAAGCAAACCAAGGTACCCCAGCTCCATCAGTGACTGCATGGTCCATCCACAGAATGACAACTAATATACAACCACTAAACTGTCTAAACCCGGCTTAAGCAATTTCATCTCTAACTTGATGGGGGAGCAAACTTCATGTGCGGGAAAATCTAAGAAAACCGAATGTTTAAAAGCATCAGTTCCGGCAAATGGATGAGTAAAATGCAGAGTGTCATTTCTATGACTATTGATGGATAATTGAAAACCTCAATTCTCGAAGGGTTATGTTATC
This sequence comes from Acanthaster planci, assembly GCF_001949145.1. Next base: position 822,018 of record NW_019091436.1, read on the forward strand.
CAGAGTTCCTGCCAAATGATGAAATAAAGCAGAAACCCAAGCAACACAAGACCTACGTTTCCAGAAGCCATGTTGAGTTGGTGATTGCACATTGTGTGAAGAAATACATGTATGCCTATATCTTTAACAACAGTCTCCACGACCTTACAAGTTACAGATCATAAAGAAATCAGCCGATAATTAGATATATCAATATCATTTACATGGCCTGACTTACACAGGAACAACATTGGCAGATTTCCAGTCAACCAGAATTAAGCCCGAGCGTAAAGATATTGCAAATTTCCAGAAATGTAAGAAGCAGCAAGCTTCAACTTCTTAGGTGAGATCTCATCAGGACCAGAAGATTTATCCTGCTTTAGGGGTAACAGAATTTTTTGCACTTTCATTACAATCAACAGCTTGGTGATTACGTGCAACTGGCTTATCACAAATGACACAGGGATTTTGCACCGGGCCAGGGTTAGGGTGAATATCTCCATCAACCAGGATGGCCAGAATCATGTGAAAGGTACATGTAGCTGTGTGTTTATCGTAGTACTGCATTGGATGACCATACTTCGTTCTCAATTAAGTATTGGCATCTATCAGTTTGTGAACACAAAACGTTTCTCCAGGTGTGCACGGATTAACCAGTCAGATGAGAGTACATATAAACGCTACGCTGATATTCATTGTGGCAGTAAGAAATGGTCACTGAGCAGCCAGTTCAAAATCTACACACTATACAGGATACAGTCCAAGTCACACAGGCAGGCCTGTGTGTGGAGACTCACCTTCACCGGGATACACTGGAAAATCAGTCTGTTTCACAACTCAGCTTACATGCAAAATGTACCAAAAGCATGAAAATGTGTTCTTCATCAACAGGTGGGGTTGGGAACATGTAAGTAAGCAATGATAAAAAAGGATTTCACAGAAAGATTTTGACAGAGAAACTAAGAAGCACCCCGCCACGGTGAACAGTGCCCCCAACAACTTCAAAAGACAAAAAAAATAATACACAAAATTAAAAACGATATTAAAGACAAAGAAAAATTATATATATAACTGGTTTTTTTGCCCCCACCCAACGCATATCAATAAGCACTGCATGCTCAGTGCCTGTCCGAGAGCCTGCGAAAAAACCTCACAAGCTCACTCGGGTGGGACTCGAACCCACGACCTCCTGCCTCAAAGAAAAATGTTTGAGAGCTACTGTACTTCCAAACACGGTCACGTGTTTTTTTATTCATGGAATTTTGTTGGAAGAAAAATCTGACCAATATTTTTCTCGTAGGGATGGGGCCTTGCTTCATTGTTCTTGGTGTTCAAAATTATTCTTTTGGAATGTACAGTTTTAAGCAAACTTTTTTAACTCCACACACATGTCATTGGTCAATTTTTGTTTTGTTTGGTACTTTTGTCATATGCTGAGTATATAAAAATAAGTATGAGTGCATGTATGACTAAAACGTGTTCAAGTGAGGGTCAACTATGAGCGGTACAATGCCAGTGAGACATGTTCATTTCCCATGAGAACCGGAGTGAGACGTTTGCTGATGTGATGAGTGCTCTTGAGTTAATTAAACTTCTGAGCCGCACTCCAATCGAGCAAAAGTCATCAAATTATTATGGCACAGAGCTAAATCAGCACCCAGACACCGAAGGCTGTTGACCAGTCTATGGTTCTTCATCGTCATAGCAACCTTGTTGGAGTGATCCACTCACGTTCCAAACAAGATAGCCCACAGGGGTAATTAATTACAGGTTCCATCAAACCAATGCTGACCTTAGTATTACTTGAGCCTGAGCGACACTACTGGAATCTTATCCGGCTTCACTTGCTTATGTCCTCATTAACCCTAACAGTCCTCAATCCTCCAACAGGTGAAGGATTGAGGACGGTTAGGGTTAAGGTACATGTACGTGGGAAGACCATTTTACAACAAAAGATAACTGTCTAAAATTGAACAAATAAGGATTATTGTTTCTGAAAACTCTCTCTGACTGCAAAGTACAGCTCTTAAGGTAAAGAAAAAGTTGCATAGGAAAAGAATTCTGACATTTGGCCAACCACAGAAAACAAAACTAGGCATTTCTTTCCGAACAAGAAATCATTTAAACTATGTACTGAATATACACCGAAACAGTACAGATAAGAAGCAAAATGCATACAAGTACGTCACAATTTAATCCACTTGCACTTCATGTACGCGTTTCCATCTTTGTATAAAAAGCAAAGTATCCACCACAAACATTATCAAAACAGTACCGCCTGATTGCCTCCAAGATATCAGGGGCCAAAATATGATAGATCAAATGACACATATACTAATCAAAACAGCCTTACAAAATGGAACCTGTGGCCTGTTTAGAGCTTCATTTTAGTTTCAGGACCTGTAATCCCCAAATCAAAGAGGTCACTGACACCTATGGGTGGCCATCTGTTGTGCCAAATACAAAAGGTAATACAAAAGCTTGCCGGCTATTCTTAACCCAAATTGTTCACGACATCAAACAATGGCAAGCCAGCCGATCATGAGATTTGTATTTGGCACAATAAAACGGCCACCGGAGTCCATTTTTTTTTAATATGACATTTGTGACCATGACACCTTCACTACGGCCATTTGGGTCACTAATGGACGTTTACATGTAAGGTACTCTGATGAGGGGAGTTTGATATTGGGATAACACAAAGCTTTAGGAATTGCCTAGATAATAACCACTGCAATACGTGTCAAATAGTCAAGTTAGAAAAATAAAAATCATCAAAGTCACACTACATCCTTGAAAAGATCAGGAGGAAAAATACTGGCATAAGAATGACAACAGTCCATACAAATAAACTGCAAAAAAGTGTAAATTCTTGCGTCTTTGCATCTGGCAATATTCACGTACTGTTGGCGAACCACTTGAGGTCAGTGTATTACTTAAAAATCAAATGCAAGGAAGACGGTGTAATTTTTATTTATGGCCTTCAAACGGGGGATTATCTCTAATGGCATGAATATCTCTAATATCAGATAACGTAAATGGGACTTTTAATGCCTGAGAAACAGATCCAAGTGATTGCTGATGGCATATTCAAGTAGTATAAATGCTACACGTGTGTAAAAAAAAGAAGAGCATGACTACCTGGTAAAGAAAACATTTAATGGACACTGAACTCTGCGGCATTTAAGATGACTCTAAGTGGCCAGGTACTTTATTTTGAAGCTTTATTTATGGTTATTATTTTGATACACTCTAAAAACACTAGCTGCGGCTGAAACTCAAAATCATGCATGGATAAGTCACCGCCTTTCCTGCATGGAGTTCACAGCTCACTTTTCTAGTTTCAGAGAAATTCCAGTGAGAATTTGAAGGCAACAGTGGGACAATCATCCTGCTGTTTTCTGAATCACTCACAGATTTGAAGAGAGAATTGTGTGAAATGCGGAACTCTTTTGAGGGAGGAAGAGCGGAGTTTTATGTCACTTCAACTAACCAGTCGAATAACCTGCTCTCCCAGGGAAGTTTGTTTTTCTGCAACCAATGCCCCTCAGAAACGTGGGCTTTGCCAGCAGGAATTCTTCCAAGAGGGGGGGGGTGCCAGGGCACAGCTCTTGTGGAAGAGTTTAATTCTGAATTTAAATAATTTTTTTTCAAGGGGGAGGCTGGTGCCCCTTGTCCAGGTCTCGCCTGCTACAACATCCACATTGGACTCTGAACTTTTATTAAGTGCTTGAGTAAATGCTCCAGTAATCGAATAATGAACTAGCAAAGAGAATTCTGCTTAGCCTACTGGGCTCAACATTTAGTAAAATGCAGTAAATGTACTAGATTTCTGGTGTCAGTAACTAGGAACAAACTGCATATTTCAAAAACCAAAGAAACTTACTCAAAGCTGTGTTCCGATTGGACTTTTTTTTTAATTAACTTTCCTGTAGAATTTAAACTAACTCCCTGTCAACTTACCGCGATCGCAATGTAAAACTATCAGGCCGAAAAGGGTCACAGAAGATTTCCACGCAGCCACGGTAAGTTAGCAGGGGTGCAAAAAAGTCCAGTGGGAACAGTTTCCAAACAATGTAGATTGACCACAACCACGCTAAACATACAAACCAGACGACTGCCCTCACAGAAATCGATTGCAGGCACGCAAAAATGGTTGTATGGTTCCAAGTCTCCAGCTCTGTGCGTACAGTACAGCAGCAAGCTGCGCACACACAGTGAAGCGTGCCCTGATAATGCTATACACACATTGTGTCCGGATTTTTTTCGGTATGGATTTGTCTACTTCGTGGCAGATTTGACAGAATTTGTCTAATTTTGTTTGTGTCAGATTTTGCCGATTTTGTCATGATTTGTACAGTGCAGGCAATGTAATCAGCTGGTCTTATTCGGCCTAAAACAGCAAACAAACATTCTGTTACAGTCAAAAATGTCCACATGGGAATGTGTGATAGATTGACACAAAAGGAATGTCGCAGTAAGTTTCCGCGGAAGAAAACGTCCAATGGGAACATAGCTTAAACCACCTGAAAACTTGTGTGGGTAGTTTCATGCACAGTTGTCATGAAATCTAAACCACAGTAGAATACAGACATATTTTTGCAGTAAACCATGAGCTGATATTTTCCCAAAGCATACAGGCACTTGACAAGCATAATTGTTGTGGGAGTAAGTGGGAAAAAAATGTTTAAAAGATTGTGCAACATTTCAGGGTACCACCCACCATCTCAATCTTCACGGTTTTCCCTGAAAAGTGCCAACGTTCTGGGAGTTCCTGCCCCAGTCGCATTAAAAATCATGAACGCAAATTTGATTTATGCAAATGAGGCCAACAAATTCCCTGCCAAAGGACAGGTATCTGTCCAACTGTGCAGTGACCTTTACTCAGGGTTTAGACACAGCGTTCCAAAGCTGATTGCCCTAGGCTGACAGGAAAGCCTACAATGCCTCGAGGGAATTCCTGGATCAGTTGTTTACTGACTTAACAATTTCACCTCCAAAAAAGCCACTCTAGTGCCCGGGCCATAAGCTGAGGCCACAAACTGGAATGCAAGGTGAAAATGTGTTCTGATTTGCTAAGCTGCAAGTAAGGACAGCGTTCAATGACTACAGATCTCTATCTGGCTAGATAGAGTAGTGCCAACTTCAGACTTTGGAACCAAAATGTTTGCAGCTCTTGTGTGCTAATTGTCCATATGCACTGACGTATAATCCACCATTTTGGTTCCAACAGTTAAGACACTCATGTCGCAACTCTCTCTATTACATGCAGCTCTGGCTTATAACCATTTGTGGACAGGTACTCTGGAATATAAATATTATTTTCATGGCTCAATGATAGCAGCAGATCAAAACAAGGTTTACCCAAAATGGGCCACCATTGCAGTAGGGAAGTGTTATGTTTGCAACCGTGCACTGTCCATTGCAAAAGTAACTGGGACTTCTTCATTTAAATGACAGAATGGTCATTTCCTGCGCCATGTACGGTTGTCAATATCGTTCTACTCAATACCCGGGTGCTGATGCGCATTTTAAAATAGTTTTCAAGGCTTGCCTATATGACAATGGCGGATGTACATCAAGTCAAATGGATCTGTGAAAGTGCTTAACTGATTCCACAATCAGACAGCCGCATTTCCATTACAATACAGTTTACATACAAATTAACAGTGTTGTAGATGAGTCAAATACAAGTCCCTGCAAGTCCGTCAAAAGTCATTTGGTCTTAAACCAACTCACAAGCTGTTCAAATGAGATGTGACAGAGCCATTCCTTTGTCATTTTTTGACTGGTCTTGTGAGGGGACTTGTAAAAGGACTTTAGATGGACTCATCCACTCATTTGGCATGTGTACTTGATAGACTCAATTTCACATGTCCACACACTTGAATGCTCCAAGTAGCTGGACCTATCCACCCCGAGTTGAAGTGCACCTCCAAGCAGCAAAAGAAAGACAGATGGTAGTAAGTTTTCCAAGCGGGTTCTTGCTTGCGTTCCACGTGTACGCAAAGACCATACATTCTGGAACAAATTTGTACTCAGTGGGATCTGCATCAAACGCGCCATTGATCTTTATTAGAAACGTGCGCCTCTGCGGTGAGTACCAAAACACGTCTCCTTTTATTCCACTCTGAGTGGATTGGACAGCAAGACACTGTTGAATTTAGGAACTAAGCACTTATCACCAAAACTATATCCTGCAATATTGGCCCGATTAAAAAAAAACTCTGTCTCCTTTTCCTTCCATTGACTTGTAGAACAGCCACATCTTCCAAGACATGCCAAACTTTTATGTTAAGATAAATTTAGCCTCTAATAATGAGCACTAGCTGAAACAGAATTTCCAGACAGACAAAGTTTGGTTGACGGAACAGCCAACATAAAAATATGTTCTTGTGAGTTTTCTGCTTCCAAAGTGGCAAAATCTGCTGGCAAAAAAGGAAATTCAGAGGTGGTGATGCAATGCTTCAAAAGGCTCTGTTTCTCACCTTGGCGATGGTGTTGCTGAAGCCAGTAGCTCCCTGTTTGTCGCCAAGCTCTGGGAAGCCATATTGTGCCCAGTGGTACAGTCTCTTGGCAAAGTCTAGCTCGTCAACGACCCCCGCCCAGTGCAGCAAAGAGTCCAACACCAAGACCTGCAATGAGCAAACGAGGGACACAACAAAAACAGACCATTTCAGAGCACTCAGAACTTTACCAACCAGTAAAATATTGACATCTTGATTTTGATTTTTTTGGATTGGGGTTAAAGGTTGAATATGTGCCTGTGTTATCATTCGATGACTTTCTGTCAACTGCCAAATGCTGACTGATGAAGGGTAGGACGCTCTGTTTTTGACACGGCAGCCAATGCAAAATCATAAGAATTACATGTAGTTTAACAACAGTGTGCCATGCGATACAATCTTTCATGACTTTATGCCGCATGACAACCATACATCAAGCATCGTGTTTTCTGTGTGGTCCACGTGACAGGCCTCTGCATTTCTCACGAGCAAGCAAGTCCCTATTGTGCACTTGTTCTTAGCTGAAAATGGCATCCTTGAATGGAGAAAGTCAACCAACATCGCTGTGGTGGTATACCATCAAGGAAGTCCATTGAAATTGTTAGTTTAAGGACATCAAGACAACCGAGGTATGTAGATGGAATTAAAACTGGAGTTAAAATGTATGTATTCCAATTGTATTACAAAGACACTTATTTCACATCAGTTTTAGGTTCACACTTAAGTTTAACAGAACTAATTCAAATCCAATATTATTTAACTTGTCTCACCGTATTTAATTCCATATTTAATTTATTTTCTTAAACCCTAACACTCCTCAATCCTTCACCTGTTGGAGGACTGAGGACTGTTAGGGTTAAGTTGTGCTGGCCAACAACAAAAATTATTGTACCCTCACCGAAGGAAAGCATGCATGGACGTTTGTCTTTTGGGGGGAGGGGTGTGGAGAGGAGGGTGGGGTTAACCCATTGACAAGTCCCCTCACCATTTGGTCAAACGGGGTGGTCCAGTCACCCTTGTCCCACTGCAGTCTGTACTTGTCGATAATGATGTCCTGATACTGAAGAGCACCCTTGTCATAATGGAAGCGGCATTCATCTGGACTCATCTGGGCTGTGCTCAGGCCCAAGGCATCACCAATAGCTGCTCCGTACAGCAAACCTCAGTTGTCAAAGGTACCGAAAAACAAGGTCCGAGTTTCAGTTAATTCAGTGTCCATTCCTTACATTAGAAATGGCACCCTCTATTAGTGAAAACTAATATGTATCAGTTCAAACTACAACAATTTCATTGAACAAAAAAAAAATGGAAACGAAAAGTGTACCAAATTAATTAGAAAATATAGAATTCTTCCAATAATAAAGTTGAAATCTTTATTTTCTATTTTACAAAACCTAAAAGGCACTGTTTGGTTGCTGACTGTGTCACCACGTCTTCATAGTTTTGAACTGCAAAAAAATTTGGGCTGGTGACAAAATATGCCAACAGAATCAAATCACTAGACCAGCATGATGTGAGACAAAGCTGGCATTTACAGTGCTCAAATAAGCCTTTTTCCAAGTTAAACATGAATAAATTTGGTATGCTGAGTTCTTGAAATTCACGTGAACATAATTCGAATTCTCCACACTAAAAACACTGTTGCTATCCCTCATGACTTGGGGCAAGCTTTTTCTTAGTTACGTAACAGACGCCTTGTAACAATTAACTGTTCTCAGTGGATTAGACGGGCACAAAGGAACCAGTCCATTCCAGAAATGGTTGTCACTATGCAAAAGCTTGCCCTGAATCAAAAAGTATAGCAAGTGTCTTTAGTCAGGAGAATTCAATTTGTTACGTTTATGCGCAATCATGATAACTCAGTGTACAGGATTTTTCAAATTTAACTTGCAAATGGCTTTTTTACAGACAAGAACGTGGCGTTTAGCTGTTTTTAGCCCAAATTTGGCAAGAGGTATTTTTTTGGACCTACCCACTATCTTGTCTCGGAGCTCATCTGCTTCCAGTGTTGTAGCGTTCAGCGGCGGTCTGAGCGGTGTTCGAATTCTGCTCGTCGTGTTTGTGGTTTCCGTTTGCTGCTGTAGGTATTGAGCTCGTGCCGAGTGTGGATTGGACACCGCTGATTGTAACACATCGCCTTAATGATGAAAAAAAAATCTTTGACTGTGACGCTAACGTCTGGTTTAAACGTCAGTGGTTGAACATTGGCATGATAGACATATTGCAATCAAGCCCTTTGCAAGTGAGAATATCCAAAAGTGCTGACAAAATACTTTGCTATTTATTGGTAATACCGGTGTATAGACTCCATCAATGAACTAAGAGGGCGCTGTTTATCTCAGCAATGAGGCTATTTCACTGGTGCAGATTTGCTTCAACTTGAAAATCACTGCACACATACCAGGGACAGTGAGCTTTTGCCTTAAAATGAGAGCTTTTACAAAAAAGTAGGCTGTTCCTCACTACTGACTTAGATTGCAGACTTTAACATGAAAACTGAAATAAGTCTACATTAAATGTGCAAGTGTGCACCGTTTGAATTCACTGCATGTCGGGGGAAGATCCAACACTGACATCAATGGGTAGATTTGAGATATGGCCACTTATCTACCACGGGGCAATTTTCCCCGGCAACCTGTGCACAAAACACATCCTGGGTACCAGGCAAAATGGACCAGGAGGTTGATTAATGCTCAGTCAAACTTGCCCAATGTTTCATTTTTTTCTCTGTGGGAGTGCCATAGTACTAAAGCCTGTGGTCTGAATATTACAAGTTATAGGTGCACTGGTGCCCTATGGCCTTTAACTGGAAAAGCTTATATCTTTACTTGAGGAAAGACAGTCACACCTCTAGTTCTTATGAAGATGTTGCCTTGGTCTGCTCCTTTGGTGGTTGCTACACCATTCTTGCATTGCTTTCTCAGATATCTCAGCACGGCATCTGATCCTTCATTGCAAACAGACTGCGGCGGAACTACACATCTGTTGTTGACGGCCAAGATGACCTCAAGGCAGTCTGACTGTCCAAGGGAGGTTGGCAGCGTGGTCAGAAAGTTGTCGCTGACTTTCAGCTTCCTCAGGGACTCCATTCGGCCCATGCCCCCTGGGAGCCGCTCCAGGGCATTGTGGGACAGGTCCAGTCTCTCCAGCTTGACGAGGTTGACAAAGGACTCGGGTAGCACCTGCAACACGTTGTGGTGCAGGAGGAGAGTGCTGAGGTGAAACAGGAGGGCAAAGCTCTCGGGGAGGTTGGTGAGGCGATTGTGACTGAGGTCCAGGAAGGCCAGGTGAGGGAGCCGCATGGGAAGTTCTGACGGCAAGCAGTGCAGGAGGTTGAAAGAAACATCCAGGTGTTCATACAGTGAGATGGAATCTACCAGTTCCCATGGTAACGCAGTCAGAGCACCCGGAATATCATTGCTGCCATCAACATGCTGAACAAACAAAATCAACAGACTTCAGTTAGCCCTACTTTGATGTCTCTAGTATCAGCATTCTCAAAGTTGTTTAACTTGGTGGGGACTGATCAAGTATTGTTTAAGACATCCACAGACCATTTCTTTCATCAAGATAATTTGGAGTAAGATGAAATCTTCCAGAATGTAAACGTGGCACCCCAAAATCTTAGACTTGACGGCCAGATTTTAAAGCTCGGTGGCTACTTTTAAACAAGGTGAGAGGAAAACAAAACTTGAAGGGGGCCAAACAACTTCTACAAGCTAAAGAACGCTTGTCTCTTCAAAGTTTACCTCACTTTGTTGCATCAGTGAATGAAATCAATGACTAACTTTCAACTCTCTTAAAAGTCGACAATCCAGTAGTTAGGTGGGGTATCTCTCAACACAGTTTTGCAAGGTCTATCCCACCCCCTGTTCTCCCTGTCCCCTCCCATTCCCTAATGATCCCCTTGTACCTTTTGATATTGCCGTGGCGTGATCTTTCTCGTCAGCTTCAACTGTCTCCTCTCATCTGGCCTGACTGGAGGCAAGTTGTGTGTCTCCACATTACCCATGATGCATCATAGCATTGCTACAGCATCCAGATCCATACAGGCAAACAAAAAAGATCAACTTCATTTTTCATGTTAATTGCGTAGAGATACATGTATATGAGGCAGTGGATTTGATATTTAGGCTCAAGTATTTTTTTAATTTTCAAACTGCCTTTGAAGGCTCTGTGCATTTTTAGCCACTCTTGCACAACTTCAACCCTACCATTAGATATTCTAATAAGCAGTGGATTAAAGAAAAGACTTTAAAATTGCAACGAATTTTCAGTCTTCCGACTTGAGACAAAATCTTTCAACTTGCAAGAAAAGCGAAAAATGCAAGACAAAAAAATTGATATAAATAACTTGCTATAATACATTCCAATTAATTAATTATGCACAATTCATTTTTTAATCTAGATTAAATGATGGCTGTTAGCAACTTCTCATCTCTGCTTCTGTTTAACTGCAACATGAATCATTATCAGTGTGCATGTAATAAATGCAGTTACAGGCAGCAACACATGACGGTGATGACACAAAGCTTGGGAAGAATACAACATCGGACCATTTTTGAGGGCGACACATACACCCAAACAAAAAGTTAAAAAGACAGTGGCTTTTACTGCTTGTATGTAGAGATTAAGGGTTTTCAGAGAAGAAAGAGGGTCATTAACCTGCTATGCCCCAAATATGGCCAGGGGTGAATCAAGGGGGGGGTGGCACCCCAAAAGAAACACAAAACACACACACAAAGTTTTGATGGTTGGTTGAGCATCTAGATGTCATGCATTGTGCATGGTTATGAACTGTGGTTTGGCTTCATATGTGTGATTGCATATATAGCTCCAGAAAGCCAATACAGGAAGTACTATAAATCGCAATGTAGGAAAATAATTCTGGGAAGAGTTTCATATGGACATCACAAATCTTTCCCGATATGGTCACTGACAGTAGTACATCAGCCATCGGAAAGCAATAACGTCCTAAAAAGTTACTTTAAGTAGGGAAATATGCTTGTTCTATGCTTAGAACATACCTTTTCAGACCAGCCTCACTGGGTCTGTGCACATGGTGTCAAGTGATGTCCGGCGTGTAGTATAAATGTATGTGACCGTACAGTGGCCAGGTCCTTAATTTTGCTACCTACTGTACTGTTAAGTCTGATTGGTTTTCAAAGTAAAGGGTAAGGGACCTGCCAATAATACGGTCATGCACATTACCGTTAGGAAAATCTTTCTGACATTAGCCTAAATTTGACTTAGGCCTAAAAGTTAACCTGGATTATGGATATGAACATGATCAAGGACCTCTTAAACGGTGCTCAATCTAAAATTTAGTTGTCTCCAGTGTTCATTGCTGTCAACACTTACCCCCAGAACTGTGGGGTCCAACGTCCACACGCTTCCTCAGGAGCGCGGGGCGGACGTCGAACCCCACAGTTCTGGGGGTAGAGTCCCGCCCTCTTATCTTGTTGTGTTAATGGTATAATCATGGTATAATGCATGTACAGTACACTACGCCCACCTGCCTGTTACCTACAGTACAATACTGAGCACCATAGAGAAGCTCTGTTTACTATGTTTATGGCCTACCTATCTCGAACATGTCGAAAGATATATAGAGCTTTCGTATGGTTTTCTGGTAAAGCCATGGCAGCTGGTTGTCACAAAAATTCATGATGCTTGACCTACTTTTCAACCAGTACACATGATCGGGGAGTGATGATCATAGGTCACGTTGGATAGCCAGCCATTGCCTGCGCGCTGAACAACATGCAATTTTGTAGTCTGGCCACCTCAGTAAAATAAAATTAAATAAGTTAATGTCTGGATTCCTGTCCCATTCGGTAGGCGGTATTATTATCACTGGTATCCGTGTTTACGCGTGCATTGACTAGAGAAATATGCGAACCATTTAATAATGCACAAAATAAATGCTGCTTTGCATGCTAGCTGCAGTATCTGCTATGCTGCATGCATGCATGACTGAGCGTGCCATATTGGTCCACAGCATGTTTGTGTCCATGACCATGTTGAGATTTTATACCTAAATTACATCTTCTTAACGAATTCAGTTAAAGCTTAGTGTTAAACATAATAATTCTTTGACTTAATAGATTTTTCAGTCGGAATTATCTCGTCAGATCATTAGTTTGTGAAGTTAAGGGCGAAGTTTTGACTCCGACAAGCAGGACAAAGTAGTCTTTCTAGTCTACGTGGTCTAGGGGCCAGAGTAAGCTTCAACCTGCCCTAGTCAAGATATTTAAAAAATAAGGGCCTACCAATGTTATAGTTTTAGCTGCTCTGCTTCATTGCTGTTGGACTGGTCAGTCATCTGGTCAAAATGGCAGACGACAGTCATCAGTCAGCATCTACTTGGGAAGATAGACATGGTGATGTTTGAATTTGTTTATTTCTAGACCATTAATGTTATTGGCCAAGGCACTAATTAGGCCTATGTGTCCATTGGACGACAAAGATGACAGACCAAAGTCTTAAGAAGAAACTTAAAACCGTGAGTTGGTACCACAGTTGCTGAGTCTGCGTGGTCTAATTATTTGTTTGGTCATATTGGTTTTAAGTCATCTTAGATGTGTTACTGAAATTGAAGATTGTGATAAACTTTAGATTTGGGAATTTCTGCATATTTGTATATATGCAGAAAATTAAGCAGTAGTGAATTTGTGAATCACTGCTTCAATGCTAGAGTGTTTAATGCACAGACCTTTGTTTTTTTGAAAAACCGAACGAAAACAAAAAGCAGAAATCAATTTTTCTTTCCTAAATTCTTTTTAAAAAAGAAGTAGGGCTACTTGCTTTATAAAATGAAACAAAATAAACGTGTATTTCATTTCGTTGGTACAGGCGGTATAGTGGTTAATGGGTCATCAAGTGGTGATTTGATGTCGCCATGTGAGGTTCTTGGCACAGATGAAACCAGCGAAAAGTTGCCATCATTGGAAGTCAACGATAACAATGATGAGAGTTTGGACTACAGTGATGGTGATGACGGCAACACAGAAGGGAACTATGTTCTCAACAGCGACAAGGATAGTGCTGGAGACAGCGTGAGTGAATCAGGAAGCTACTCTCCTAATGCTGACCAGCTCTTCCGGGATCAGTCAGGATTAGATGAAGGAACATACCGACCTCTCTCAGTGGAGGTTGACGACAACGTAGACGGTGCTCAAATAGGCGGTCAGCAAGACAATGCTCAGAATGACCAGGCTAACCCCAACCAAGTCATTGAGGACTTGATCGACCACGCCGAGCACGACATGTGCGACGACAGCGAGAGCGACCTAGGCAGCTACCACATTAACTCGGACGAGGCTGACGGCATTTTGGAGGAGAGCGAGAGCAGTGGAGGCGAGTACGATGTGAGCAGCAGCGGCGAAGCCTCAGACGAGGACGGTGACGAGGAATTTAGTGGCGTGGAATTGCTGAGGGTCAAGTACAACCTCAGACAAGAGAACCCGCAGCTACCGGACACTGTCACGACACTGGAGACAGAAGACGGAGCGAAGGTGTATGTCGTCGGTACAGCTCACTTCAGTGAACAAAGCCAACAAGACGTGGCTGAGGTAATGATAGTAAGGAATGTATTCACTACAGCTCTGTGGCCTGCTCAAGAGACCCCAGTACACATTGCGTACACACGCTGGTTTTTGTCTGCATATGGCATGGCATATTATATTTGACCTATTTTCATTGGAATGTGCACAAACACAGCATCTTTGCCAGAGTACAGGCACATAGCAGCAATGGCACTCAAATGGCCTCATCTCATTTGTCCTTTTCCAACGTTGAGAGGATCTTTGTGCTCAGAGGACTTGTAAACAATGCCTAGTTTACCTATCCCTTTCCCTTCATGAGTTTGCCATGTCTGACGTCCCCACTTTAAAAGATTGATACATCTGGGGGGTTTTTGTTTCGTTTTATATATGAAACCACTAACGAATATGTGCTAGCAAATAACGGTGAAAAAGTTTGCCAAAAAAAAAAACACTGAATGGTATCTATTGAGTGGTAAGATCATTTGAGTAGAAATGGTAGATAAGCAGTTGATGTTTGACCAGTATGCCTATAGAGGTTTTCTCCTGACGTAATATGACGGGCAAACGCATGTCAGGAAGCGTGCCATGTCCATTGAGGCATGTGCATTTTTGAATCTGTCTATGAGCATTTTCATGCACACAAAAATGTTGAGAGACTTCAAAGTTGCTTGCATTTCCGCACACATCTGTGAAACTTTAACGCTGACTGTCAAAAAGCATGTGACTGAAAAAATCCGATTGTGTCTTTGGGATGGGGCCTTACTTTTGTTTGCATTCTTTTGATTACTTACAGTTAATATGGGCAGTGCAACCAGACATAGTCATGGTTGAACTCTGTAAAGGTCGACTCAGCATTCTTCAGCTTGATGAGGAGACGCTACTGGAGGAAGCTAAAGAACTCAACATGGAGAAACTAAGAGTTTCTATAAAACAGGTAAATAGTAGACTATTGGCCTGGTCTCATATTGCACGTGTACTATATCCCAGTTATGCGTATCCTGAAGCTATGGAAATGGTTGCAGCTGAATTGGTTGGATTCAGGACTGCAGAGCCCAGTCTTTATGTAAAATGCCAGTTTTTTCTTGAGTAGCTTTGTATGACACATCATTCCATGACAACATTGATGCCACAACGACACTGGTGACGAGAAAGCGGTGGTATACAAGTGTCACATGATTTAAGGGTGAATAGTCTATTTTAGCTCCCCAAGGTATTGGAAGTTAATTAACTGGTTTCCCCAGGAGCAAGAGAAAGGGTGCATGTACACTAGCCGCCATCTGTTCATGTGTAGTGTGCATGTAACGTAGCTAAGGCGATGGTTCCGTGTACCTCCTTCACCCATGTAGTAGTCTCACTGAACTGTTCCTGGGGTACTGTTCATGATCATGCGTGATTTGTGAGGGGATGTTTGCCTGATAAATAGCTAATGTACCAGCTGGCATGTGATGATGAATGGACCAATGAGAGCTTGTCTCCGGCATGAATATGTATGAGTTGTGGTAATTGAAATGAGGACAAAACGTTTGTTTGCTTGTGTAAAAACTTGACTATCATCAGAGATTATTAAATACTTTGCATACCGTCTCCATCACTCCCCTGCTCACTGTTTCTCACTCTTTCTTGATCTCAGCACGGACTGATTGGTGGAGTGATGCAGGTCTTATTACTCCATATGTCAGCTCACCTGACCAAGGAACTAGGCATGGCACCTGGTGGAGAGTTCAGGAAGGCATTCCAGGAGGTAAGCCCTGAGGGTACCAAGGTGTAGAGGTTGCTAGCTTTTGGGGAAAACTCTGACACAAGACTGTCTTGAAACAGCTGATTTCTGATTGGAAAAGATGCACTCTCCGCATTTGCCACAATTGAAAAACTCTGTGCTGAATCTGAAATGGTTAAGAATCTCGTGTTTTTGATTTCCAGGTACATGGGTGTGTTAATTCATTTAGTGGGACTTCTTTCAATATCAGATAATATCAGAAATGTTGGATATTTTGCAAACTGATCACATCAGGCACAGAAAGTTCCAGGCTGCAAGGTTCATCTGGGTGACAGACCGATTCAGATCACCCTGAACAGAGCTATGGGAGCATTGACGATATTCCAGAAACTACGCCTTGCTTGGTGTCTGCTGACAAGTAAAGATCCAATCACGTAAGTTTGTCGGCCTAGCACGGCACCTCCAGGTTTGTTCGTCACAGAGGTGAAATTGGACACATTAATGTACTGTGCTCATGTGTCATCCCTCTGCTAGAGTTAAGGTTATATGAACTGCCGTGTCTTACTCCATTAAACACTGTTGCTATTTGCTGTAAGTTGTACACTTGTAACCATGAACTATAATGCAAGAAGAGTGGTTGTTTGAGACAGTATTTATGAACGGTCTGAGGAATCTCACCAACATTTGCTTGGAAAAAATAAAGCATATGGCCAAACAGGTCAGATTTTTGACCTTAATTTCACCCTCTTCGTTACATGTATAACCAAAAAGTAATTAGCTGCCAATAAAACTGCCTATCATGAATGAAGAATCATTTTTCAGCACCTTAACACTTAATATGCCAGTATTTTCCTGATTACTTAGTATAAGTAGTTTATGTTGTGCGTCTGCAGTCCTGAGGACGTTGAACGCTTCAAGCAGAAAGACCTGTTGATGGAACTCTTGGAGGAGATGATGGGAGAGTTCCCCACGCTCAGCCAGGTCTTTGTGGCAGAGAGAGACATGTACCTGGCCAACTCGCTTAGACTGTGTGCCGAGTCCCTCAGATATCCCCAAGATATGCAAGATGAAGGTAGGTATAACACCCCTCTAACATGACATGGGTCCACTAGCGGGGGAGGAGGGCGCGAGGGATTGTCATAATCTATGTACAATTTTGGGTGTGGTAGATACGTGTCTGATGTCCCCTGGAACCCAATAACTCTGGCGTTTGAGAGGTTTTGCGTACATGTACCTTTGAGCAGTCCTCGGTCTTGATTGCATCTTTACTGAGTACTATGGTGCTTGTGAGCCTCACCTTAATTGTAACACCCCTAGGGTTTGGTACAAAATTGTATTGAATCGGGAGGGTAATGGACTGTAGGGATGACTAGTTTGGACCGCCTTACTTCTTTGTAGAGAGAACTTTCACTATTTATTTTGTCTTATCTAATTAATGACCAGTGACTATCTAATGACTTGTTTACTTTTATTGATTCAAACTTGATGACTTGACCAATGCTTAAATGTTATTGAAATAGCTCTTAGAATTTCTTGTACCAGAGAACTCAAATTCTACTGGTCGTTGGTTTTTTTTTTTCAGTTGTAGGTCATCCAGTTGTTGTGGGTGTGGTTGGAATTGGTCACGTGCCAGGTATCATCAACCACTGGCAGAAACCGGCAAGTCTTGAAGACATCAAAGAACTTGTGAGGTGAGCCCAGGCAAAGAAAGAATGATTGAGTGTGGAGTTTTCAGTGCTGTCTTGTGGACAGGAATCACTTTGTATCTTAGCTTTAGGAACCACTTGGTGTTTTGGTGAGTGAAATCTCTCCTTTCCCCATTTCTGTTTGGAATGTACTGTCACTTTTAGGGGTTGTGCTGTGTGACTAAATTTGTCAGAAAAAGGTCAAAGTCCCTTTTTTAATCTACTTGTTACAGTGTTCCCCCTCCGTCTCTGGCTGGGCGTGTCCTGCGCTGGGGTTTGAGGGTGTCTGTCCTCGGCATCGTTGCTTGGGGCTGCTACAAATGCATACGGTGGAGCGGTATTGCCGAGGACTACTGGTAAGATGTATGACTGCATTCCAATTGTCTAAGGCTAATTGTTGTGGCTGAGAAGTTATGAAGGAGTCTTGCTTGCGGAGTCACAACTCAGGAGTTTTTTTTTTCCAGGAATGGTCCAAGAATTCGGCATATTTTATGTGATGGGCTACTATCATAGAATGCATGCACAGGTGAATGGATCGTTAGCATTCCTATAGAAAGTTAGTGGCCAATTAAACATCGTCAAGGGTACAGTTCTTGAGAATATTGAAATCTTGCGGTGGTAGCGATTGTATTTAATATGACCCCATTTCAAAGGTTTTTAACACGTCTTGGTTATTATTGAATGTGAGAATTTGCCAACTCAAAAATTATTGTTCTTTTCTAAAGGCCTGGTAAACTTTCCGGGTTTGAGAACCAGTTTAGGTTTTGGTGAAATGACCAGCGGAAACATTCTAATGTTTCCAAGCAAACAGTCCGTACTGGTTGATGGCATTTGGTAGACAATTGCGGGATGTCTTGAAGTCACCAAATCAATGCTGTTCTCACCAGAGAACCAGATTAGCTGTTCACCCGAATTTAGCCAATGAGGAGGGTGCGATGCTTATGAATATGTATGAAATGACCAAGTGATTAATGTATGAGTTTTGTTTAATCAAAAAATTCTAACAACAAATGCTTCTTTCCACTTGGAATTTTTGTTTTCTTTATAAGAGGCTGTTACCTTGGATTTGCATGGCTCAATATCATTAAACTTTTCCTGTTTTTAAAAATTCATTTTAGCATGAATCAATAACTGAATGTAAAGTCTTGTCAATTACATGTATATCAGATTTTTTTTTCTTTTTGGGAAATGATCCTGAAAAATAATGTAGAAGCTATCAACAATCTGTTTAGCAATTGTATGCTACTGGTAATGAAAATATTTGAAACTGTTGAAATATTCCATTTTCATCTTTACGGTCCTGATGTGTTCAAGACCGGGGAATTTAACAGTTGTAATTAAAAAAGTTGTAATTTGCAAGGTCTGTAGTAAACTATGGCCAATTCATAATTTGTAAGATGCAATCAAAGGTACACGCATTTTGAATAATTTCAATCTCATTTAAAACATTGTTCACATACATTTTCATGTACACCTCCAAAAGCCCTTTACTTGCAAATATCGACTTTATGACTTCATTTTTCTTTTTGGCTGAAAGCCTTCCTCGGAACACAAAGAGTTCCGTTCCCATTGTCATAATTTTCACCTTGAGCATATCTAAATGTTTTGATATCTTTTCTCATTGTAAAACTGATTTCTTGGTTGCAATATTTCACATATTTGGAATATTTGTGACAAAGTGACAAAATAAATATTGTAAATGATACAAAATTGTATAAGATTAGTTTAGTATTTTTAAACAACAAAACTTGGATGGCACAAATAAACTGGTTTCTTTTACACACTGACGGTGCCCAAGACTTCTTTCAGAAAGTGTAACATATTCAGAACAGTGACAGAACTTTTGTAATGTCTAAATGCACATTCCCTGTTTTAGAAATTCGTCTGGACCACCTACACATTTATATTTTGATATATACCCACACAATCTTCTCTCTGGTGGGTGGTATATGAATTTAGCAAGCTAACTTACTCTACATGTAACATACTTTATCATCAATATCTTTCTGCATTTTCAAATTTAAAACAGATTAGGAAAAGATTGATAGAATAATGAATCATTCTTACGCCAGAACTTGCTTTAGGGAAGAAAGCTCTGATTCAAACACAGCACACCAACATTGACAAAATTGTGAAACCTACTGTGAATTGACAAAAAAGATTCAAGTTTGTTTTAAAACATTGTGCAAAATGGTATAATAGCTAAGAAAACCTGTTTTCAAAAAGGGTAAAACTATTTGAGAGTTATAATTAATTTCCTGTGACATTTATGTTATATGATTCTACCCTACCCCAATTATTTTCCAATGGCTGTAAATAAAATATTTACAAGATGACTTTGACTTTCATGAAGACTAATTGTTTTTCGTGGTCTCTTGAACAGTCCATTGTGTGGAGAAAATTGGCTGTCATTGTTTGTCAGTTTACACTGCATTTGATTGTGCAACAGAATTTACAGCTACAAGGAAAGGCACCGTAAGATGACCAATAGGTACATGTACATGTATGTACAAGGCAGCCATCTCATGAAAAAAACTATTACCGAGAACAATAACACCTTGTTAAAACATTAATTTACCCTTTGCATTTTTCCGGAAATAGTGCCACAACTCCTGAAATGAGTACCAGAAATTTCTTTACTTTTGTCATCTTCAAGAAATGAAATAGTGCCACAGCTCAAATGTACAAAGAACTATTTTTTAACCCTTCGCATTTTCGAGATGATGCAATAGCGCCACAACTCACAAGTAAACAAGCTATTCTTTTACCCTTTGTAGTTTAAGAGATGGAATAGTGTCATAACTCATGAAACAAAAATAATGCCAATGAAATGCAAACTTCACTTCTGTCATTCAAGACGTAAAAATAGTGTCTAAACTCACAAGAACTATATGTCACTATTTTCAGGATGTACTTTTGTGTTGGGAGATATTTTTATAACGGGTTTTGCCCTTAACGTAAGAACTATTCTTTTACACTTTATATAAAGTACCACAAATCATGAAATGCACAAAATTAATGTCAAGGAAATGCAAAGCTTAGTGGACAGTGTGATACTCCCGGAAGCATGGGTCGATGCAGAGGGGCATGTTACACGAGTCACACTCGTGTCGCGTCTTCTTTCGTAGCCCTTTGGAAGAACACACAACACATCGCCGGTAGCGATATTCACCGTAGTCGGTCTTTCCCACGACAATGGGGAAGTGGCGGCCAACAAAGCGGGAGTTGCTGACTGGCGGTGCATCGCGCTGGGGTCGGTAATGGGGCAAGGGTTCGTCGAGAAGTTCACGGACGAGTTGCAAGCGGAAGTCGAGAAAGGAGAGGCGGTGACCAACGGCCAGGTGCACACAGTAGCTGTTCACCAGGGTCAAGTCCAGCAAGTAGAAGAACAACTTCTTGTACCACTTCATGGACTTCCGAATTGCTCGGTGACTAGCCGCTAGCTGCTCGCTCTTGTCAACGCCCCCCATCAGGGCGTTGTACTCGATGACGCAGGCAGGTTTCCGCTTTTCTGCCCCCGTCCTGTCTCGCTTGCCGGTGCCACGGATCTCGGCTGTATGCATGGTGGAAAGCATACACACATTCCGTTGGTCTTTCCATACCATTGCCAGGAGCGAACCGTTCGCACCGAGGTCGGCCGACTGGTACGCCGTTTCACCTCGCTGGAGCTTGACCGACTTAAGGTCTTCGGGCATGCCCTTTCTGTTGGGCATGACCGTGCCGACGACGTTGAACTTCTCGCAGTAAAGCCGGCGATACAAATCAGGACTGCTGAAGGCCCGGTCGAGGGCGAGGTTGTAGCCCTTGCCATTCAGACTGCTCACAAGGTCCATGACCACTTGTGTCGCAGCTGGGAGCTCTCCCTTGCTTTGGCCGGTGTATATCTTAAAGTTGTAGCAGTACCCGGCAGCGTTCCCGGTGCTCTGGCACAACTTGTACGCCTTGATGCCAAAGCGGGCCTTCTTTCGATTTCTGGGGTTGTAGGTGCCAAAGCGAAGACACCCGAAGAACTTCAACGAGGAGTCATCGACAGCAATGTCCCGCTGTGGGATGTACGCAGTGGAGAACCTCTCAAGGAGATGGTCGATGACAGGACGTAACTTGAACAGGCGGTCAGGGCAGTCCTCCGGCATGGCGCTGTTGTCATTGAAGTGTAGGGCCTGAAGTATGGCAAGAAACCGGTCTCGGGGCATGACGGATGGAAAAAGGTTTGCCTTCAGCAGTGGATCAGTCGACCAGTAGCTGTGAAGGGTGGGGTGCTTTGTGATACCCATCATGATGTAAAGGCCCAGAAAGGCCTTTAGCTCTCGGCTATTCACATCAGTCCATGACCTCATGTGTGCTGATGTCGTGACGGGTCTCTGTGCAGCAAATCGGTTGGTTTCTTGGACTATGTTGCTGTACAGAACGTTGTCAAAAAACACCCCAAACGACTCACTGCAGGTGCAGCTGGGATGCAGGCGGGGGTCGACAGCACCGCCGTTACCGGTGAAGCCGTACTTTAGCGGCGTGCTGTCCTCGTCATTCCATTGGAACGATGGGGCACGGGTGCTGGTTGATGCGGCAGCCTCCGCAGTAGGGAACTGTTCCTCGAAGTCCTGCCAAGTCGGGGACAATCTCTCTTGCTTGACGTACATGTATACAGTTGGGGACAGCCTCCCGCCCTCGACGTCCTGTGCAGTCGGGGACAGTCTCTCTTGCTTGACGTACACCGGCAAGGGTACGCCAATATCTACATCACGAGTACTCGAGTGTACTTGGGCAGGTGCCGGTGGTGAAGGACATGAAAAATCCTCGTCAGAACTTTGCCAAAATTCACTCCCGTCACTGGAATAACTGGACTCGCCAGATATAACTTCATCGGCCATATTTTTAGAGCGCTGCAATGGTGCGTGTGCTTGTAACTTGAGACCTAACAGAGTAGACTGTACATGCAATGGCGGATGCACCGTGGTTTTGTTCTCTAGCCGCTCGTGGGGAAGTGGGGATAAGCCGTGTCAGGCAGGGGCACAATGAACGCTGTTGCACTGCTGTTTTGTACATGTACATTGTACATGTACTCTGCATGCACATTGCTAGCACGGCGTGACCGTGAGGGTAATCCGAGTGGGCCACACCGGCATAATGAACCTTGTGCAGTGGTATTGTATGGCTCATTCCCGAAGCCTGCTTTGTCCCAGCTGATATCCTCAGGTGCCAGGGCAGGCAGCGGCAAACAATGAAGGGTCACCTCCGCTAATGCCAGCACTATGCATAATTAGGAACATTGATTGGCGAGGCCCAGCAGCTGGGTCTTTTGTCAAAGTATTTTCCGAGTTCGGTTCCCCCAGATATAAAGGCCCTTCCCAGCAACTGGTCTTTTGTTCCAAGTACGGGCTTTTGTTACTAACTTGACCAAGCTCCTTTGTCCGATTTTGGTTACCCCCGCTACGCATACAAACCCAAGAGGTCCACTTACGCTTCCCGGTACCAGAGACTAAGTTGTCCATATATTCACAGCTTGAAATCGGAACTTTCTTAAAAAGTTGCTGGACGTTTTTAGAAAAGTATTTGTCAGTCAAAAGCCCACCAGCCGAGGCAATTCCATCAAGGGGTTCCCAGAGCCGGAGAAAATTGTCGGCCATATTTTTTCAGTTGGCATCAGCGGAGGTCATGCGGCATTCAGCCCAATGGTGTAGGAAGAAAAGTACTCCAGCTCTCCAGCAATGCACGCTAATCTGGCCGCATTTGTAATGAAGGCCACTGCTACTTACGAAAACAGGGAACAAAAGGATATTATGCAACACCTTCTAATTCTGGGCTTTCTTTGCCAGGCGGAAGGCCTGGTTGTCAATGGAACTTTCCAGTCTGATTCGAGTATAGCCACCAGACGGTTATCCGTGGGTGTAAACCTCAAGTAAATGACGTGATGCATTTTTGAAAGCGGAAAATTTAAAAACTGTTCATTTACATGTTCATGTCGTAATTTTCACCAAGGCTTGAGCATATCTAAATTTGCGATGTTATCTTTTCACATTGTAAAACTGATGTTTTTCGTATATATTTTATATATATACACCCCTTGAAAGCCTTTCATGTCGTTATTTTTCAGATATTTGTTAAGTGCCAAAATGAATATTGTGATATGAAAATTACTCAAAAGATGCTGTTTTGTGTATATACATGGATGTACATGTACTGTACATTGCTAGCACTGTGTGACCGTGAGGGTAATCCGAGCGGGGCACACCAGCATGCATAGTAATGAACCCCGTGCGGCGGTATCGTCATTGTATCGCTCTTTCCCGGAACCTGCTTTTGTCCCAGCTGATATTCTCCTCGGGCGCCAGCGCTGGCAGCGGCAAACAATTGTCAACAATGACGGATTACCTCCGCTAATGCCAGCACTATGCATAATTATGAACGTTAATTGGCAGGGCCCAGCAGGTGGGTCTTTTGTCGAAGTATTTTCCGAGTTCGGTTCCCCCAGCCATGAATAAAGGACCTGGTCTCCGGCTCTGGGAATCCATTCTTGCCCTATCGGTGATGGAATTACCTCCGCTGGCCGTGGGCTTTTGACTGACAAGTAAAATTTGTCTATAAACGCCCAGCAGCTTTTAAAAGAAAGTTCTGATTTCGGGTAGCCCAGCCATGAATATATTGACAAAGTCTCTGGTACCATGCACAGGAAGTGGGCACCTTGGGTTTGAGCGCATAGCGCGGGTAACCGAAATCGGACAAAGAGCTTGGTTAAGTAACAAAAGACCGTACTTCGAACAAAAGACCAGTTGCTGGGAATTGCCATGTTTTTTTAGTTGGCATCAGCGGAGGTCATGCGGCATTCTGCCCACATGGGGATTAGTAGCAGGAAGGAAAGTGATCTTGCTCTCCAGCAATGCACGCCAATCTGGCCGCATTTGTAATGAAGGCCACTGCTATTTACGAAAACAGGGAACAAAAGAAATTACGCAACGCATCCTAATTCTGGGCTCTCTTTGCTAGGCGGCAGGCCTGGTTCTGGTTGTAATGTCAATGGAACTTGCCTGTCAGATTGAGTAGCCACCCGACAGTCAGGTGGCAAAATTAATTTTGTAAATGATATAAAAATACATAAGATTGGTATTTAAAAAAACAAAACTTGGATGGCATCAAACCATGGAGTGTTCCTTCCTCCATGATCAAACCAATTTCTGTAACACAGAGACATGTGTGTATGAAGACAAAGAATAAAAACTGACAAGTGTCCAACACTTTAACATATTCAGAAGTGACAGGACATTTGAAATGTGTCTAAATGCACACTCCCAGTTTTAGAAATTCTTCGATTTGGACCGCCTTCTCAAGGTTATGTTATTTTGGTATATACATACATAATCTACTCTGTTGGGTGGTATTTAGTTTCAACATGCTAACTTACTCTACATGCACATATTTTATCATTCTTAACAGTTTTCTGCATTTTCAAAACAGGTTTATAGAAAAAAGTCATTTTTACTCAGAACTTGCTTTTGGGAAGAAAATTCTCATTCAAACACAGCACATCAAAAGTGACCCAAAATTGTGAGACCTACATGTACTCTGAATTGACAAAAATCAGACTTACGCTGAAGATAAAAGTTTCTTGTTTTAAATGGTTTATTACAAGCAAGTAAACAAAAAAAGTACAAAATGGTATGGTAGCAAAGAAGACCTGTTTTTAAAAAAGTATAAAACTATTTGAGAGTTATAATTAATTTTCTTTGACATTTATGTTACATGATTCTACCCTACCCCAATTATTTTCCAATGGCTGGAAATAAAATATTTACAAGATGACTCTAACTTACATGAAGAGTACTGTTTTTTGGTGGTCTATTGAACAGTCCATTGTTTGGACGAGTACAATAAAAAACTGGCTGTCATTCTTTGTCAGGTCACAACCATGTACTTGTGTGACACTAGAATTTACAGCACCCTAGGCAGCTTACCAGATGTGGACTTTGGGACAGCAAAACTTGCAATGTGTACAATTAAGGAAGCTTTCTCTTAAAAAAGACTATTTGTAAGAAACAGAACACCCTGTCCTGCCCCGAATGCAAAGCAACATGAATCTTTTTGTGCAACACGGACAAAAAAATGAGCTATCTGTTGATTTCCTTCAGATAATAATTATACTTGATTACTCCCAGATGAAAGCATCACCAAAGATTCCAGTTTCACAATGGTTTCAATGACCCATTCCATACACATTGAAAAAGGGACCCTGTTTCTTTTCGTAATAGAGAAGTTGAGAGAGAAATATGCATATTCCAACACTGGTAAACTGTAAGAAAAAGGAATTACATTTTAAGTGACGTTGAATGAGATAATTGTGATTTTAACCCTGACAAGTATTGACCTAAAATACTCCAAAATGCGACATTTTAAAATCCATGACAACAAATTAGACATGATATTCAAACTGTCCCAATTTCACTGCTTATGCACTTTTGGATTACACCTCCCTACGGGGGGGGGGGGATTAAGGCGATCAGGCCCGGCTGGTCAGAGGGGGTCCATCATTTCTAGCTTCTACTCTGCCTTGGCTCTTTAGTGGTGATTACACACGGCTGGCTAGTAATGGAATTCTCATATGAAGTAGGGTTTCAACATGGCACGTCTAGACCTGCAGAAGGCAAGGCACAAAACCAAAATCTTCCAGATCTCATTTTATGAAGAATGATTTTTACAAAAACGACAAGAAATCAGTCCTACACCAGTCTCACTTTCTCGTGGCCCTCAGCGCGACTAAGACTTTGACTTCTTCATCACAAAGTAGTTATGGAGGGGCACTCTCCAGAAATGTTAAAGTCATCCAAGGTGTTCAAATGCACTGCAAAGAAGGCATTCCTTCGTCCTTGTTTACCCTGACTGGGCTTGTCACAAGACTTGTAAGTGGACGTCTGAATAGACTTGTGAAAGGACCCAAACAGATACCAGACAATATCAAATGCATAGTATAAAGATGCTGTTTTTGAGACACCAACTGACGGTCTGACAAAAGACGTGACAGGATACACGAGACTGCATTCCCAGTAACAAAAGGCTCAAAGACATTAACTTGGCTTTGATCCCACGGTAAGAGTACTCACATTACTAGCTGTACATGATCTAGTGCCCACTGGTCCGTCCCCTGACCGCCGTGCTGGGGTTGCCACCAGCGGAATCGAATGGCCCGCCCTCGCGCCTTGGCAGGCAGTCGGTAGGACACGCGCTGAGCCCGCTGGTAGTCGGCGGGGTCATGTGACTCCAACAGATGCCACCCAATGCCATTGTTGGCTGTGTACTGCAAGAGGACGACTTTGTTGCCGAGGGCCGGGGAAGACAGGTTTACAAAGCAGCTGGGGTTGTTAAGAGAGGCGCTTCCAATTTGAAGAACAAACATGATCTCACTAGATACAGGTAAAAAAAATGCAGACTCAATCAATATTTCCAACAGGTGAATGCCATAATATTGTGCTTTGCACGGTTCACCCTCATCGATAGGCTGTTTTGGTAATGAAATTCAATGAAAAATAAAAAGGAACGGTCTACCCCACAGGAACAAAGACCAACCAACCCTTCATGATGATGGCACGCACTGGGCAAGCTGTCAACTAAATATAACTACACAAACACATTATGGGACATTAGATGGTGCCATGAACACTACTCAAATGTTGTTTGTGCCTGAAATGGCAGAGTCAAGCTATGCACGCCCCAGGTGGCTAGGATAGATTGAGGAATCTCTACAGGCCTAGAGAGCGGGGAAAATAACGCGTATGCATCGGGACTAGTTTTCCAGATGCATGCTTCATCACGTGAGTCAACATTGCTATAAAAGTATATCATCTAAGCTATTATCATCAAGTGTCACTCAATACCAACATTTTGAAGTTTCACTGCTCATTCATTGAGTAACTCTGTACCTGAGTGACCATGAGTCACCTATTCCCTCACCTTGCCCTAGTCGTATCGAGTTCCACCGTGACTGCCTCCCTTAGCCCACACTGGCTGAAGTACAGCGACTTGCCGTGTGCGTATGGTACCAGGGCCCCGCAACCCATCCCAAGCTGACCTCCTTTCACTGACGACCAGGTGCGGTCCGTGATGCCTCCTTCAAAGTTGTCGTTCAGATGGATGGGCAGGAGTCGCATGGGAACGCATTCATCACCTGTCAGGAATGTCACGAATTGATTAATCAGCTGTTTGGGCATCAACAGTGAACATAGTATACTTTTTGCTTGAAGAAAGCATTTGTAATATAGGACCGCTAGGCTAAACTCATCAATACACAAACAAAAATTGCCCTTAAACTGCACGATGTACTGCATACCCTTCAAACAATCCCACTAACAGATCTAATAGGTTCGATGACCTACTGACCTATGAACCCTGGGTCACATTGGCATCTTCCATCAGAGCCACAGGTGCCGTGTCCACTACACAGTCTGGGGCAGCTGGCTCCGACGTAGATGTCATCTAAGGACCAGGGTGGAGCTGACTGGCTGGCAGCGAGCTGCACCCAGCGGAACTGGGTGGAACTAATGAAGAGAAAGCATAAAGGTACAGATTTACATTTTGCTTACCGGCAGCTGATCTATCAGATTGCCATTGCAACAAAAAGAGTTGAAAGAATTCAACAAATTGGACCATTGATTAGTTAGTCTGTCAAACAATACTGTCTTTACAGATTGGGAATTGGTTGTTGGTTTCAGGTATACCATAACCATAACCATGCAGTACTGCTGTTCAGCTGGACCACCTGTTCCAGTCTATGACAACAAAAGAAAAAGTAAAACCAGGAAGACAGGTCCTGGTTGTAACCTGGCAGATCTGATTGTGGATTCCTACGTAATTTTTGGAGGACTTAATAACACGTATCGATAAACTCCAATAAGTCAGACTGTATCAAAATCAGATACAAGTTCTCAGAATGCTGGAGTCCAGTGCAAATGCATGTCATTTTTCTCAGCCTTCATGAGCAGGTCACATTTTAATCTATATACACTTGATTTCTTTACCAAAACAGCAGAAAATCTGTAAGTCCAAACTCTTAACTATACTGTTCCCATTTGAAACAATTCTTCATGTCAAGATCGACTTTAAATGATTAGGCTCCAGTTTGACTCCAACTCTGAATATCAAGCAAAAATACAAACTGTTTGTAGCCAAAGAGGTACAACAATAAATCTTCTCTACTAGTTTTAAGATTTGAAAACCAACAGGTACCAACATCAGCTCTTCTGCAAAGTTTGGAGGCTTGATACGCAGACTGTCTAGACATATGCACTAACCTCGACACCACTTCTTGTGGTAAGGAATACACCATGCGCCGCCAGACATTGTACCCGTTAGCCGTGTAGATACTGCCCCGGTCAAACTCCCTGGGTTGACACCTCGTTCCGTCTCCACCGTCTGGCAGACAGCTGGGCTTCAGTAGAGTCCAGTCAGACTTGGTAGGATGGGTCTTGTACTCCAGTCTGACGGGGAAGTCTTCCAGACAGGACGGGGCAATATCTTGGCAACCAACGACAATCTTGAAAACAAAAAGATTGATAATGTTCAAGAAAGAAGGATTTTTGAAAAAAGTCAATCATAATGCGAATGTATCTGTGCCAACGACAGGAAACCTCAAGAGATGATGAGGAAACTTCAACGCCAGAACTTCCAAAGGCACAGAAAAATGCAAAAATATACATGGGCCAAAAAGAGACTTTGATGGGTTAAAAAGATGGTATCAGACTAAACATTAGATTGAAAAAGTTTCGGCAAAAAAGACAGAAAAGGAGAATGTCGCAATAGAACTTCATTCACGAAATTCCATGCAGGAAATATTTCAATTAAATATATCCAAAACAAGAAACGCTTCTACAAAATATGGTCAATTTCAATCAGTCGGTTTTTTTACACTAGCAATCAGTTTGAGGGAAACAAATATATAAAAGCATAATAGAGGGAAATTAGTGGTGAAGAAAAAAAGGGGGAAACTTTCTGTTATTCGAAAAGTTAATCCAAAACAGATAACTTTAGAGATGAGAAAACCGGAACTCACGGAAGGAGCAGACACTTCTAATTTCTAAAAGACAAGACAGCCTCCTATTCAAATCACTTTGATTGCAGCATGTAGATGGTGTCAACTCACTTTGAATTGCAGCATGTAGTTGGTGTCAATAATGAGCTGCCTGGTGACAGCTACACTGTCTCGTTGACTGTGTCGTCGATTGGCCCAGTAGAGGGCTCTGTCACTGTTGAGGCAGACACCGACTTGCACCTGTCCGTACGGATAGAAGTCCCATAGGGTCTCAGTCAGACCCAAGTTAAAAGACTCCCTCAGGTGAGTGGGGTTTATTTCTGAACCGCCTGTGTAATTGAGAATACGTTATTAGGAAAAAGACCTTTTAGTTTTTCAGTATCAGGGAGGGGGGGCTATAACGAATAAACCGTGGCAAAATTAATATTGTGAATTTCCAAAATAACAAGTATGAAAACTCCTAAAAATCACTTAAATAAGTTAAAGATATTGACCGCAGTCACACTAAACATTTGCTCCTAAGAATTCAAAAGAACATACATTCAAAGGGTTCTAGCAGGCAAAGGTTAAACAATAACTACAGTTTAATGCTAAATGCACATCGGTGCCAATTATATTGTTTCATGTACTAGTGTGAAATTTGTTTTCACCAACTGCTCATGATTATTGCCAGAGCTTTTAATAGTCACCATTTGAAGCCACTGCAGGTGACTGACTGCTGAACCCAGATATTCAACACTATAACCCTCTAACCACTCTAAATATTAATAAGATCAGGTAATAGGCAAATTTTGCTATGAGACGAGAATATCATCGCTTGATCAACTTCACACACTTGCTTCTATTGAGTGACCAGTGACTTCAGCACTTCCATTCGTGCCAATGAGGTCTTTTATTTCAATGAGATCTGTTTTCTCTTACCGATATAAATGTCATCCAGCGCCCACTGGGCTCTTTGTCCGTCTCCAACTGGCTGCCACCAACGGAGTCGTGTTGCCTGGGTGCGGGCAGCAGCAGGCAGGGTGAAGTAGTCACGCTGCGGGTTGGTGTAATGCTCGTAGTACAGTTCTGCTAGTAGGCTCCAAGAGATACCTGAGTTGCCATGGTGATAATTGTTCACAGTGAAATAACAATGAAGGATACGTGCAAAAAAAAATCAATCACTGGATAAATTTTGAGGATAATGGAAATGAAATTGGTGTTTTAAGAATGAACTTTGATTCCCACAAGGGAAATTGTATCGGCCCATGTTGGATTATTTTTTCGCAATAAAGAGTGGTGTTGGATTCAAACCAATAACTGATGAAATATCCTGCCAGCAATCAGTCAGGATTTTGTAACCTAGGTTATCAATTTGATCAGAAGTGCAACTTGAATTTATTGGGAGGGTCACAGGTCGGTAAGGTTAATCTCTTAGCAAACACTACGTATGGACAATAAAGCAAAGTCACTCTTCACCAGTTATCATAGTGAGGGAAATCCTGTTGGGATAATGCTGTGAACAAGCCCACACAATCATCCTGGAATTTGAAAACCAGTCCATGCAGTTCACCAGGTGGAGTTTGGACCGGGTCCCCAATGGTAAAAGACAAAGCAAATACATGTATCACTATGCTAACTCAACCTTCATCTCAGCAGACTGTGAGTTGTTATCCAACAGTAACTTTAAACTTCTCCTGAGAAGGAAAGTTCGAAGTATTCACTTCCTAAAACTGAGACTTAGCTTTGAAAACTTAACCAACTGCATATTCAATTCAAAAATGTCCCTTACCCCCGTCGACAGAGTACTGGAGTAGGACGCTCTCTGACCGGCCTCCTGGCCTAAGGCATGATGGGATGTCATAATGGCTACCAATCACGGCATGGTAATGCACAAAACTGAAAAAAAAATGTAAATTTGCAGATTTGGAATCATTTGAAAAAGAAAAGGTTGTACACTGAAGCACAGATTTTGCCGTGGAATTCGGAATGGGGGTTAGAGGGAGTGGGAGAGCCTGGACATTTTAACAGTATTGAATTTACGGGGTTTCCTTTAGCAACACCTCAACCACGAATTCTTTTATACAAAGTTGTACCTGGGACATGCTGGGTTGGTAAGTAATGTAAAAGGCTAATCATTAAGAGACTACAATCAACAGTTATTCAATTCTATTAAATTGCCAAAATGCCTTACATCTGCTCCCTTGAATTGAATACAGAGAAATGCACCATCATTGGATGAGAAATGCCGCAGTTGATTGGATTTCTTTTTAAATTAAAGTGAACCAAGAGGAAAGAAGCTACGTTTATTTCAGCCCCTCTGTTGGGGCTTTTGAGCTGGGTTATCGCTTTGGGAAGTAACCACAATCACCTTGCATCTCTGAGGTCTAAGTCCACTGTCTCGGCCACTCGAAGTCCTGGTCCACTGAAGTAGAGCGACCATCCTTCCCTGACGGTGCCGCAGTCTTGAGACATGGTGATGCTGCCTCCTTGGACCAAGTTCCAAGCTGAGGAGTCAAGGTCTGGGCCCGGGAAGCTTTCCTTTAAATTATTCTGAGGGACGAAAGAGAGAAATTAACTGACCGATCTTTTGGTGTTTCATGTGATGAAGACTAGTTTATATCTTCATGGTATTTCAAGGGCAATGACATCACAAGGCATGGTAAAATTCTAGATAAGTTGTGTTCTTGGCAAGGCTGTTGATTGTAAAAATACTTTTCTCCTCAAAAGATGAGTGGGTATTTGGGTGAACTTGGTTTTCAATTTAGTTTACAGCCAAAGGATTTTTATTGGTTTATGTTTGTATGAAGAGGGCACGAAGTCAAAATGTCGCTCACATACCCTTGTGCCAAGACTGTGCTCACAGGCGGAACCATCAAATCCCTCATCACAGATGCATTGTGGGTAGTCACAAGTTCCGTGGCCGCTGCACATGTCTGGGCAAGCTGGACTGATGTGGACATCATCAAGTGCCCAGCGCTGGGGCAGGGAACCAGGAAGAACTTCCTGGAACCAGCGGAAACGAGTGTGCCTGTAATTGAAAACGGCACGCAAGTCAGCTCTTACGCATCACTCTTCCCATCATGCCCCCATTTAGGAATTAGTGTTTCCAAAAAAACTAATAGGAACTTTAAACGTGCCTTTAAAACAGCAACTAGGTCACTTGGCAGAACTACAAATTTTGTTTTTAGAAAATTTGGCAAGCGTCCAATTCCAAATCCTCAGATGATACAGATTTCATTATTTTGTTTTGCTGCATACTTGAATAATTACAGTCAGATTTTTAATAACATTATACAATAAAATGCAGTCAACTTTGGTCTGGAATTTAGAATATTGTTGAGGTGTTAGCTGTGCAAAACCTGCACTGAATTAACAATTTGCTCGAGCCACATTAATTATTTTGTCAGTTGTAGGTCAGTTAACTGGGTCAGGGACAGATTGTCTACTTGTCCAGTCTGCTTGCTGAAACCTTTGTACCTATAGCTTGACAAGCACATACACAAACTGGACGGTGCATGTTGGCAACTTACATGCACAAATGATGAACATGGAATACCACACCATTAAGTACAGACTACAAGGGTATTCCATCTAACTACCCTGGCAGGGAATTCGGCTCACCCTGATATCGCTTCCTCTGGGATCGGAATCGAAATCCTCTTCCATCCATGGTGGGTGTAGTAAGAGCTGGATGGGGTGACGATATCGTTGCATTCTGGCTCCGAGGGAAGACACTGATGTATCAGGTGTGACCAGGTGATGCCGTGGTCCATAGAGAAGATCAGCTGGACCGGATTGAAGGAACTATCCCAGGAGGCATTGCAGCCAGTGCTGATCTGAAAGTAGCAAGATATACAAAGAATTCAATAAGTCCCTGACAAAACGTTACTGGAACATTATTATTATTGTTATTGGTTTATTTCATAAAATAAAATAACATTTTAAAAATGCACATTATGGCAACCGGTAGGTTGAATTGCACTCTACATTCATACATCACAAAAATTGTTTTAAAAAGGTATGATAATAAATTTGTAAGAGATCGTTTCTAACAAATTACAAGCATTTAGAAGTCTAAGTATAGGCAAAAGGGGAGGAAGGTCAAGAGTTGGTACAGTACATTTTATTGTAGTTAAGTGATTTACATTTCTTAGATTATTGTTCCTGGTAGGAGGAAGTCAGTCTTGAAATCTGTTTGAACCAAGGAGTGATGTGCCAAAATTGAGGGTCAACCTCTTGAGTCTGTGTGATATTGGGGGGAATATTTAGTTCGTCACAAATATTCTGATATGAAGGAATCAAACAATAATCATAGGTCAGAATAATACGGAAGGCCTTCTTCTGTAATGTCTTCTTCAGCTGCCGTAAAAAGTAAAGTTTACGATTAAACGATTTGCACATTAAATCAATCTGGGTATCCCATTTGATATTCTCCTTCCAAGGAGTTTAAGGCAACTATTTTGGTTAATTGGCAAATTGTCTACATGTATGTAAAACCGAGATAAAAACAGACAGTCCTGAAATTGCACTCTGTCGGATTTAAACGCATGAAATTATTATCTGACCACATCCTGCTTCAGATTGTCAAGTTCACTCTGCAAAACTGTTGTTCGGTCCATCTCATCAAAAGGGAAAAATAAAGTTATGTCATCTACATACTTATACTGAAATATTTCCGCAGTGGCTGGTTTAGATTCATTCATCATAGCCNATGGAATTTAGAATATTGTTGAGGTGTTAGCTGTGCAAAACCTGCACTGAATTAACAATTTGCTCGAGCTACATTAATTATTTTTCAGTTGTAGGTCAGTTAACTGGGTCAGGGACAGATTGTTTACTTGTCCAGTCTGCTTGCTGAAACCTTTGTACCTATAGCTTGACAAGCACATACACAAACTGGACGGTGCATGTTGGCAACTTACATGCACAAATGATGAACATGGAATACCACACCATTAAGTACAGACTACAAGGGTATTCCATCTAACTACCCTGGCAGGGAATTCGGCTCACCCTGATATCGCTTCCTCTGGGATCAGAATCGAAATCCTCTTCCATCCATGGTGGGTGTAGTAAGAGCTGGACGGTGTGACGACATCGTTGCATTCTGGCTCCGAGGGAAGACACTGATGTATCAGGTGTGACCAGGTGATGCCGTGGTCCATAGAGAAGATCAGCTGGACCGGATTGAAGGAACTATCCCAGGAGGCATTGCAGCCAGTGCTGATCTGAAAGTAGCAAGATATACAAAGAATTCAATAAGTCCCTGACAAAACGTTACTCGATCATTATTATTATTGTTATTGGTTTATTTCATAAGATAAACTCACATTTTAAAAAGGCACACTATGGCAACCAGTAGGTTGAATTGCACTCTACATTCATACATCACAAAAATTGTTTTAAAAAAAGGTATGATAATAAAGTTGTAAGATATTGTATCTAACAAATACAAGCGTTTAGACGTAGAATTATAGGCAAAAGGGGAGGAAGGAAGGAGTTTGTACGGTACATAGACATATACACATATATATGCACATATACATGTACACAAACACAAAGTGTTACATTATATACATATAAAACCAGTTAAAAAGATAATACAAATGATCCGAGGGAAATCACACAATACAAACCATATCACTCATTATTAATCAGCTTATCCTGCTTGTTCAGTAACTTGGTTAGGCTTGGAATGCAACTATTCTTGTATCTGTTTGTTTTGCATTCTATTGTAGTTAAGTGATTTACATTTCTTAGATTATTGTTCCTGGTAGGAGGAAGTCAGTCTTGAAATCTGTTTGAACCAAGGAGTGATGTGCCAAAATTGAGGGTCAACCTCTCGAGTCTGTGTAATATTGGGGGAATATTTAGTTCGTCACAAATATTCTGATATGAAGGAATCAAACAATAATCATAGGTCAGAATAATACGGAAGGCCTTCTTCTGTAATGTCTTCTTCAGCTGCCGTAAAAAGTAAAGTTTACGATTAAACGATTTACACATTGAATCAATCTGGGTATTCCATTTGATATTCTCCTTCCAAGGAGTTTAAGGCAACTATTTTGGTTAATCGGCAAATTGTCTACATGTATGTAAAACCGAGATTTGACAGGAGGCTGCTGAAAACAGACAGTCCTGAAATTGCACTCTGTCGGATTTAAACGCATGAAATTATTATCTGACCACATCCTGCTTCAGATTGTCAAGTTCACTCTGCAAAACTGTTGTTCGGTCCATCTCATCAAAAGGGAAAAATAAAGTTATGTCATCTACATACTTATACTGAAATATTTCCGCAGTGGCTGGTTTAGATTCATTCATCGTAGCCAAGAAGGCATTTGGACCAATCTTGGTGCCTTGTGGCACTCGTGCATTAATAGTTTGCCAATCAGACAAAGTACCAGCATGGCGAACGCTTTGCAAATGGTTTGACAAAAAATCACAAATCCAAGGTATGATCGACCGCCGTACACCTTGATCAATGAACTTCTTGACAACGATTTGGTGACTTACTCTCTCAAATACCTTAGAGGAATCTGTAGCTACAACTACACCAGATCGTTTAGGTTTATCCATTTCCCTACTTACATCATCAATTAGTTTAACCAAGCAATGCGTAGTTGAAGATCCCTTCAATGACCCAAATTGATAATTATCCAGCGAATTGTTAATATCGGTTATTATCTACTTAACAACAAAATCTTCAAACACCTTCCCCAAAAACATGTGAGGAAAATTGGACGCAGTTGATCAATGTTTGGAGGCTGTGTCTTTAGAACAGGAATCACAATGGCTCTTTTCCATATGTCCGGTAGAACTCCGGCCTCAAGAGAGCAGTTAAATATCTCAGCTAATAGGAAGCAAAGCTCATAAGCAAATTCCTTTATGCAGCGTGGAGGGAACCTGTCTGGACTGGCGCTCTTGTTCAAATTCAATCTCATAAGCCTGTTGAACACATCTTCTGGAGAAATGGAGGAGACAGGCCTACGTGCCAGGAGGTAAGAAGATATCTGGCTTAAATCCAGTTCAGATATGTCCTTAGCTACAGACATAAAGCGGCGGTTGACCTCATTTGCGGCTTCAAACGAAGACAGCTCCAGTATGGACAGCTGCTTACGGGCGTTGTTCCCAGTTAATTTTTGAATCTGCTGGTGCCATTGTCGTGGGTTAGATTTCTAACTCGTTTCATGCCAAACGGTTCACATGTTTTTGTGTTTGATGCAGGTGCAAGCAATCAATTTCTAAATTATCAGTGAATGAATGCACATAAACAATAGTCTTCAATTATCCTTCGCAGTCAGCACTTGCATTCTTCCAACAAATGGGCATCTTTCTGTGCCATTTCATGATTATTCTCTTCAACCAAATCTTCAAAGTATAGGTTTTGATTCAGCTCAGAGTAACTTAAGTTGAGCGGGGTCCTTCACCAAGCATAGTTCTTATCAGGAGGAATGACAACCACCGAAATAAGAGATGATCGCAGATTGCTGGCCAAGTCATGTACATAACTTACTTACTATTACTTCATTACATGTACTTCAGTACGGTACCTTGAACTCCAAAACAGTCCCTTGTTGTAGCTGAAGGTCTACCGTTGTTATCACGGATCCTTCCTCAGGATCTAGACCTCCGACCAGTGACAGGTTCTCCCCAGCGGTGTCCAGCACCCCATTTGACACCCCTTCTCGGTCCAATTCATTGCAGAAGGAGAGGACGGCCGCGTTGTCAGCAAACAGCCAGTCCACACTGGGCTGACCAGAGTCAAAGCTGTCGGACATGGCGGTGGGTCGGCTGTTTGACGAGCCACCAATCACGATGTTGTCGACGGCCCAGTCGGCTTGGTTGAGTCCTGGGTGGTTGGGCTGCCACCAGCTAAACCGGGTACCAATGGTGCGGGCGGCAGTGGGTAATGTAATGGTGACAAAACTGGGGAGGCAAAAGATAAAAACCTCCTATTGCACCAGTAGGCTTAGATGAGCAATTTAGGACGAATACAGTGAAATATTAAGCAAGTGCGACTTCATCAGGATTCTAAAATATATTTCAGAGTCCTAATGGTCTTTCGGTCTTTTGTAAAGTTTATTTAGATCAAAGTCCAAGAATACAATGGAACACAAATTAGCACAATGGAATAGGAACATATCTATGAATGCAAACATCACAGTTTAACATCCACATTCAATATGTGTTTCCAATTTGTGAACTCATCGTTTGATGATGGCTTCAAAAATCATTTCCAAACATTTTACAGTTGAAACCAAAACCAAACACACACTCCAGAGACTCACACCGTGGTCTTAACAGACCCAGAAAAGTCAATTCATAATACTGAAGTGTGATGCAGAACACTGGTAACACAGACAAGGTTTGGAATCTAGAAATAAATCTCACTGGACACTCACTAATTTAGCCTCAACTCTGAGTATGCATCTGGGCTAAGGCTTTTGCATATGTCAAACAGTAATGACTGTCCACAGCCACAATGAAAACCCTCCATCACCATGTTTGAGATGGACAAGACTGTCGACAGCTATGGCTATTCTTAATAGGGCACAATGGCAAAAACCCAGAGCCATATCCATAACAATGCCCAAATCTGATATGGCTAAGAATGACTTAATAGCCTTATTCTGGTGCTGTTATCTTGCCTGGTTACCTGGACATGGAGTATCTACTGTAATGGAGTTCTGAAAGCAACGTCCAGTGCACACCACCATCGATGGAATACTGCAACAGAACATTATGGCTACGTTGAGTCGGCAAGGACAGGCAGCCGTAACGAAGGTAGAACTGTACTTGACTACCACGGCTTAGGTCCAGATCTGTGGTGGTCAGTTGACGCGTGCAGGCCTAGGGTACAAACAAAGTGATCAGAATATGAGCAAATCTTCAGCAACAATTTCAATGCATCACAGGGTAAAAAACAGAGATCTGCTGAGAGATGTTGGTAGCTCTGCAGTCTGGGGACTCACTTTGTGGATTCCTGAAAATTTCTTATCAAAACTGGCAAAATTCCCCCCGAAACTGTCTGAAAATCAGCCCTCGCTTCCAAGATTGAAGACATCACCAACAGAAAACAAGCTTCTACATAAGCATCCATAACATAAATAGTCTGGAACTAGTGAAACTGAAATGATGATATAAAAATCTAAAAAAAACATAATTCCAATTCCAGAATGACTCTGAATGTAAAGTAGCTCCCTCTCCACGATTACTTCAAATTTCCATTTTTTTCCTATTAAACCAAAGTTACATAATATTGTTCAGACCTACCCCAGTAAAATGCAGGGCCTTCCCGGAGGCTACTGGCCCACATGCGCTGGAGACCATCCCACCGTTGACGTTAAGCCACACCCCTCCTTCCGCCACTACAGGTTGATGGGAGAATGGTTCCCTGACTTGTTGAGGTAGTGGCCTGATGGGGAGCTCGCAGGCTGGTCCCTGCCAGCTCGCATCACATCTGTCAAAAGAGCAAGAAAAACAGCACAGTTCATTCAAAATCAAGAACATGACTCCAACACCAAACATGCTTCAAGGTGTTGACAAATTCTGAATCCGCAAGTTTGTGTCTTTCAATTAACTTTGACTTTAACTAAACAACTCCATTTTTGGTCTTGTTTGAAATTTGTTACTGTGGAAATATGAATCCAGTCATGTGATCTCAAGGAAGGGCATCAATACGAAGGAAATAACTAGCAGTTGAAACTTTTTCTGAAAAACCATTGGTAGAATGTTTCTGTCCCGACCAGAGGCCTTATTGAGGGAACAATAAATCTATGACTACCAGGATCTCTCATTAGATAATGAGCAACATAATCCCAGAAAAATGAAGCAATCCACCAAAAAATATCTATACATTGTACACCTCATGGACCGAATGGCAGTCTATACAATTTAAACACCAGAAGAAAGTGGTCACTTACACACAGTAGCCTGCATTACATCTGCCGTGCCCAGTACACATTGTTGAACACTCGGAGCCAATGTACACATAGCTCAGAGCCCAGGTGCTGGATGGTTCAAATCCAGTCGGTTGCCGCCAACGGAATTGGGTAGATTTAGACCTAAGAGGCAAGGTTGTTGATATGAAGATGATTGGGGAATGACACAGCCAAAACCTGTGCGTCTGGAAGGTGGGCAAAACTCACTTTGATGGACTGGTAATGAAACAGTTCCAGTCCATTTACACAGATGAGTGATAACCGAATATGGTGATGGGATATGGTAAATGACTCAATGATTTAAGGTCCATACAAAGGCAGAACGGCTCCGTATGTCGATTAATGAACCTTCAAGAATCAAAGACACAACAAGGTCATGCTCAACTATGACCGTCAGTCCATAACATCATTCCCAACAACACTGGCGATTGGCTACAGAAAGTGAATCTCAGCTTGGTATCTGTGACAAATCACACAGGTTTCTGTATTTATAAACACAGCCATTAATTCACCACTTTATCACGTATATAGTTTGTCCACTCAGTGCAAATTAATAGCCTCATAGGACACTACTGCGTCAGATTTTTATAATGACGCAGACAAACCTTCATCACCCATTGACTAAATGGGCCCTAAGGCTGGCTGACCTTGTGTGAGGAGGGAGTGGCATGACGACACGGTTCCAGCCAGCGTAGACATCAGCACCTAATTGGCTGCTCGGATGATAACTTGAGCAGTCAACGTCGGACGGCAGACATGCTCCGTATACCAGTTGCCAATG
Organism: Acanthaster planci; assembly: GCF_001949145.1. The sequence goes on from NW_019091436.1 coordinate 862,169, forward strand.
TTTGCCCATGTCCAGAGAGTACTCCAAATTAATACCTGTCCACGTACAGAAGAAGTTCAATATTAAAAAAAGACCAGTTGAGATTGAATCGAATAAGTGAAAATAATGATGAAATCCCAAACTCGGCTGGGAGAGAACAGAGCAAAGCAGTAACATAAATCATCAGAACAGGCCAAACCAAACTATTGTCTCGACCGGACCATTTACTGAAACTTTAAGCTTAGTAATCCAAACATTCCAAGACTGTATACAGAATATGAATATAAAGCCATTTTTTCACTCAGTTGGATGACTCCAGACTTACTGTAACACTGGTTGGAGCGAGTGCATCCCATCGCTAGCTCAAACTGTAGAAATGACTGCTCCGTTACCATGATGTCGGTGCTGACCATGTAACGCATCAGATCATTGCTGGAGAAGTGCAGTGCATTCACCCCCGAATCACAAACCTTGTGAACAAGTTTCAGAACAAAGGCCAAAAAAAAACAGAAAAAAAAACACAAATTCACTCTGGAAACCTCTCCACAACTGTTGAGCTGTTGTTGATCCGTTCTGACCAAGAGTTTAGTCTACAACGACAGACACTATCGAGTGAAGATACCCTGATTCTTTGCCTGTCCGTGACTCAGAATGAAACAAAATCCTCAGCTGCAAGTGAAAGGCTGATGTGTGAGTTCAATCTGACGCCTGATAAACTGTAATAAACAAGATACTAGGGGCACTTGTACGACACCAACCAGCATGCAATTTTAGAAAATGACATTTGGGTTGTGCACATTCTGACGAAATTTAGCATTGCTGGTGTGAGTAGCTCTTTGTCCTCACTGGTAAATAATTAGTGACTCCTGAGTAGATGAAGCTCATACAGACTCACCTTTGTAAATTTATTTGATAAATGAACTTGATAAAGATTGTTGTACGCAACACTCTTTCCATCGACAACGGTTCTTATGAGTAAGCCACACAGTGTGATGAAGCCAGCTCAATTTGTTTCTTTTTTTATATTAATTCCTCAGGTAGGCAACGATTTCCATGCGGGTCCGTTGCTGCAGTAAGTGATGAGAGCTTTTTAATCTTACATGGAGATAAAGCCGTGTACAAACTGACTGGCTACGGCTGAGATTAACAAGCATGCCTATGACAAGAGCTGCAGCTGCTTAGCCACTGGATTCCAAAGGTGCATGTGTTCCTTCTAATCTCTGCTTAGTAAACTTGACATATCCAAGATCCAAGAATGACATCATAGTGGAGTAGGTGTCTGACTGATTTTGGCAGGCCAAGTTGATTCGTAAATCGGTATTAGAGGTGTTGATACACAGATGGATGAGAAACGTAGACACCAGGGATACTGACCTGCTCCATGACGCCACCGGGAGACAAGAGCCAATTCTGATCATGGGGTGAGGTGATTTCGTTGCTGTCTCGCTGCATGGAGGAATCAAAGTCATCTTGTAGCACAGGCTGCCCGTGGCCACCGATGAATATCTACGAGGGAAGTCAACCAAATCGATTTCAATTCAACAGTTTTAGTTCTTATGAGCTCATTCACACTGTAAAATGTACAGGAAACCTCTAGAATTTCAAATGTATTCATTGTTTTATGCAGTGTGTTTAGAACACAGCACATTCCCAACACAGTTTTCCAATGGAATGTGTATATTCAAGAAATATCCTCAAAAACAAATCAAATAATGTGACCTCAAGGACTGGTTGATGACTTTGACAGTCTGGTCAGTGTTGCAGTTGAGTCCTTCACAAAGTCATTCAGTCTTAAACCAAGCCATAAGCGATGAAAATGAGACAAGACAAAAGCATTGTTTTATTAATGTTAAACTTGTTCTTTTAGACTGGTCTTAGGAGAAGACTTGCAATGGCCTCGTCTACAACTCTGAGTTTATGAGCACTGATTCATGAATACAAAAGTAATCCTACCTTGGAACAAATGATTTTGAGACTTATTTTTAGAAACCCTCACAGAATCCCAAAACTTAATCAGGCAAAATCTAAACGTTTAAAGATTAATCTCAACCTAGGACATTTGGATTTCTTACATGGAAAGCACCGAGAAATCAAATGTTTGGATAGAATCCTTGCCTCTGAAGTTGACAATTGATTAGATTGGATTCCAGCCTTACCTGATCAATGGCCCAGTCATCGTAGAAGCTTCCCTCGTGGGATGGTTGCCACCATCTGATCCTGGTGGCATTGCTCCTGGCCCCGCTGGGCAGTTCCAGCATGACGTACCGCGCTGCGTAGCTGTCGTTGTTGAAGCCCATCTCCTCCAAGAGGCTCCAGGTGACGCCTCCGTTGATGGAATACTGAAGCTGGACAGGGTGGTTCTTGGTACTGGGTGGGGCATGCTCGCAACCAAGGCGGATGAAGAAGTGAACGATACTGCCGAAAAAAAAAAATAATCAAGATGTGACCAAGATGGGAGAGCTAGTGCGCTGTACGAATTCCAGAGGGCTTAGATTCAAATGCTATTTCTGTCCAATATCCTTTTGTTCATTTGGAAATTAACAAGGTTGTGTTCCATATTCTGTGGTCAGCTCACCTTGCAGCAGTCAGGTTCAGATCCCTCGTCACCAGCATTCTTTTACCACTGCCGACAAAGTGTAGACTGGTGCCTGTGATCAGGGTGCCACACTTGTTAGTCACCTCTCCACCACTCCACTGGAGGAACTTCATTGAGTCAACCTTGGGAGCTATAAGGACAGGAAAGCATCCAAGGTATAACAAATGGAAGTGTATGAATATGCTATCAGCACTTCTTGTTGATCATGTGCATGTAACACTTTATTTTTAAGTTGGGAAAATTAATAGGGAAATTCTAGGGGATTTAAATTAATCAATGTAAGAAAAGCAAAATGTTCTCCTTTTATGGTTAATAAATTACATGCTACAATCGTAGAAGAATATATTATTTTCACTTGTTTCCTTAACATCACTTAAATCTTTCACCGTAAACATACTCGGCAAGGTTGTTTACTATTTCCAATTACACAGATTACGTTTCATGACCATTAATTTATTGTCATGTGTCACCTTCAAACTCCTCCTTCAGGTACCGCGGGTTCTGCTGGAGGGCATAACAGTTTCTGCCGCCATAACCTTGGTCACAACGACACTGGTGCCCATCAACGCAGGCTCCATGCCCACCACACAGTTCCGGGCAGAGAGGACCAATGTAGACGTTATCTAGAGCCCACGGGCGAGGCTGATCATGTGACCGATAGAAGCCTTGATACCATCGGAAACGAACAGTTCTTAAAAGAAAACAAAAGATAGACTCACACAGCTGCCAAAATGTGATTTTCATAACAAAGGCTCTTACACCTTTAAGACAGTCAAATCCAGTGACTTGTCAGTGACTATCCCAAAGCAAATTATGAAACCAATGACTAAATATAGTTGAATGAAGGGCAGGTTTAAAGTTTAACTTGAAAAACTGAAAAAAAAAGTGAAATATGAATATTCATAGACATACCCACATATATGCAGTCCATTGATTAGTATGGTGACTCTCTTCCAAGGTTCCAGCTCCCCGATATAATACACGCTGGGTTCAGAAACATGACCGGAGCACACAGTGCTGGACCAGTTCTGGCCGAAGCAATCTGGTTTGAGCAGGTTCCATGTGGATCCATGGTCTCGCGAGAACTCCAGGGAGATAGGGTTGGCTGATATGGTTTCACTTGCACAGCCAACATTGATCTGTACATGAGCGAAGGTGAACAAAGTAGGCTGAAAGAATATTGAGACAAACTTATAAAAGCCAGAATGCTTTTGTGGTGATTATCAGCACCTAATGTCTCAGTGATTGAGAGTTGATAAAATGAGATGTAAAAGACACAGGTATTTGTATAGCTTTGATAACACAATCAAAAGTGAACAAGTGAGTTACGGCAGATCAGGAAACTAGAGAAATCTGGAAAACAATCAAGAAATGTTCATTTTTAACAGAAGGGAAGGAACACACCTGAGTTGTACTTCAGGAAATTCATTGAGTCAGTCATGGACTGAAAACCTAATCCATCCCCTGAGCAGGATTCGAACCCAAGTCAAAGTGTCAGAAAGCAAAACAATTTGATTTCACAATACGGTTGTAATTATCTGGCTGAAGGTCTTGTCACAGAAGTCCATCGTGACCACCTGTGTGCACAATTAATCCCCCTGGCCGGGAAAGACGAAGCTTAATTCAAGCACCAGTGAGTCAGACCATTTGTCATTTTTCCCCTCACCTCAAATTGCACCATGGTGTGCTCGTTGACGTCAATGTCCCTCGTCGTCACTGAATGTTCCCCCGGTTCTAGCTGGTACACCAAGCCCAGGCTAGAACCTGCTGTCAACCTGGCCTCCGAGAATTCAAGTTACTCAAAGTCAGCCATTATTTCAGCTCAGATGGTTTCAGTATTCATAATATATCAAGGAAGTGTCACAAAAATTACTAAAAAGAAATTAATAAATTACAGAGTTACAAATGCTTTAAACAAGAGGCACACGGACAGAAGCAGGATTTGGTCCCATGTTTTGCCCATACAGTTGAGCTCAAAACAAAAAATCAATTTCTTTTTACATAATTCGCCCGGCACAAGGCCATCAGTGACTACTTAAGATGAGGGCTATACGGAAAAGAAAGGAAAGGCTGAGAGAAAAACAAAGATCTGTCGCATTCAATGTGAAAGATCTTTATTCACTTTGTGGTTGAACTAGGTTATGGTGTAGGCATCTACAAAACAGACGCAGAATTACGTCAACATATCAACCTATATGCATGCTTAGAAATTTAAAAAAAAATCGGAACCTGGGGTGTGTTGATTGCACATCATCATCTGTAGATGGAAGGCAGAGGTGATCCAGCCGTGCTCCAGGATAGAAGAGCCAATCTTCCTCTGAGATTCCTGAGTCAAAGTCTCCTGACAGCATGTTACTGCCCATGAGGTTTCCACCGATGACGAGGCCGTCAATGGCCCAGGAATCACCATTGCCTGGAATTAAGAAAATGTGGTTCTCAGGTGTTTGTAGTGTTTCTGTTTTGGGTAGACTGTGTAGATCCGACCCAGATGAACATGTAGTTGAAGTAATCAAAGAGAATATGCTGTAGACGATGAGAGGTAAAAATAAACACAAGTCAGTATCAAAACTCCTCTTGAGGAAAGGAATATGCTCATTAGCTGCTACTTTTAAAACCTGAAGCATTACTTTGATGGTATATCAATAGCAAAAGCTCAAGCTAAAAGCAAAAATGCTTGTGGCTGACTTTCGAAAGAAATGTAATGCTGTAAGTCAATGAGACTATTTCACCTAAACAAGAAATGCTCATTTCTCGGGCTTCAAGTTTTGGTCTTGGAAAATACCTGAGTGTTTGGGTTGCCAGAACCGGAACTTGGTGGCATTGTTCTGGAACATGGGCAGCTTGATGTTGATGAAGGTCGGTCTGAGTGGCGTTGTGTAGTGCAGCTCACGTAACGTCTCCCAGGTGGTACCCCCATTGTTGGAATACTGGACTAGTACGGCACGGGACCGGTCAGGATCGATGCTGGTACTCTGCGATGGACAGCTGTACTGGAAGGTGAACTGCATGTATTGCATCATGGTGCAGTCAATGTCCTGCGTGACCAGCATTCGGGGCCCTGCCTGTCGAGTTGCGGAGATACACAAGCCATCAAATTCAAGTAATATTTTGACAGAAATCCACTGAAAGTGGGCTTAAGTGTAGCCGTACCACAATCCAGTGGTTCTGTTTCATAGGGTTATTAGTTCCATTTTTACTGTTTCAAATGTGATGGTGTTTGGATTCAAACCCTGATAAGTACCACAGTGCTTGTGTTCTTCTTAAGCAGGATGCTTTACAACAATTGCCTCTCCCAACCCAGGAGTAAGAGTGCTTCTGAGGGTAGCAAACAGATTCACAGATCACAAGCTGCCGAAAACTGATCTCATAGCCCAATGAACAGGTGGCACAAAAACTGTGAACTGCTTTGACACGTCTGGATGTAAAGCATTATAAAGATATGAACAAGGAAATTAACTGGAGTGGGACTCGAACCTCCGACCTTCGTAACACCGTACCGGTAACGCTCTACAAACTGAGCTATCCAGCCCTATGTTGGTGGCTCTTCCCATTTGTCACTATTTCTGTTTGGGAGGCACTAGCCAGAAGCGGTTTAAACCTGAAACACCACATAGCCAGGGATCATGCCCTAATTAAACGATACAACCTGGGAAGTGGTGACCAGGGATCATTCAGAGAGGATGCGGCTTTTTGAACATAAATCACGAAACAAACTATATAGGGAAACTGACTAGGTGCTTATAAATGATAAAAACAAAGAAACTCAGTGGAGCAGGACTTGATCCTGCAACCTCCGGAACACCTTACCGGTGCTCTACTGGTCAGTTTCCCATATACATGTTGTTTGTTTCACGGATATAAAGCAACTCTAAAGGCACAACATATCAATGTATACTGGCTTGACTTTGAAGATACCTCTCGAAAGACTGCGGCAGTTCCTGATACCAGTATACCACACATGTTACCAATGTGTGCACCATAGGAACTAGACCAACGGGTTTCGGAGAGCTGCCCTTCAAAGTTGTCTTTGAGCATCTTGGGAAGAGGATGCTGAGGGACGCAACGAGAACCGCCAAAGCCAGCATCACAACTGAAAAAATCAACATTAAAAAGACGAACAGCTATCAAAATTAATCATCCCAAAACTTCATCTAGCCAAAAAAAGGGCTTTCGTGGTAAAGCATATAATCCAATATTTTTCAATGCCTAATCAAAATTTTCCATTTGATTTTTAAAATTCAGATTTTTTGCTGATTTTTCCCAAAAGGTGGAGTACATGAACCATTTAGCTTTTGACTCGTGTTGACATAGAGAGCTTGTTTCCACAAAAGAAATGAACAAAAATGTGCGTACTTTTTCGAATCCCTCTGTTTTTCAAATGGATACATCACATTTCAGACACAAGTCACATCTGACCAATCATAGTGGCAACGCTTTCTGTACTTACATACACTGACCGTGATGGCACCCACCATGGCCAGAGCACATCCAGGGACAGTCATACAGACCTAGGTGGATGGAGTCTAGAGCCCAGACATCTTGCTCACCGGTGAAAGCTGGCTGGATCCAGCGGAAACGGGTGGAAGGCGATCTGTTGAGAGATGATGATGCAATCAAGACACAACAGCTTCAAAATACGGCAAAAAAGGAATTGGTAGGTGCAACAAGGATTGGTCTCTTGTAGCGTAACAGCAAGGAAGATTTTCCAAACCTCAGTCTTGCCAGAAGTCTTGGCTTTATGTCAGGCAGAGGAATCATTTCTCAAGCAGCTTCTGTCGCCACGAAATGGATATAGTTCCACAATTTTAAAAAAGGCCAAGTGTGACCAGATCTCACAGAATTAGTCCTGAGGCCTTTCTATGTCAGTAAATTTGTCACAGTGTGTAAACCGGCCAATTTGTTTTGACGTATCACCGAGTTGGCCATCCAGAGGGAAACAGATGCTGTGCCGATGAAAAACGTTGATAGTTCCAACGGATTTACATTGCGCAAGATTTTTTTTAAAGGCCCGTAACTCAAAAAGCAGCTCTGGAGATATCCAACTGAAATGAAATATAACTAAATGCATAATGCGATGAGAATTTTCTGGGTTAGATAACTCACACAGCAGCTATGGGGAGGTAGACGGTCACCCGCGTCCACTTGGAGTACATCTCGGCCGTGTACACGCTGCCGAGGTCGTAACCCCCACACCCCATGTCTGGCGGGATGCATTCCTCTTTCACGAGGTGCCAAGACCGTCCCATATCTACTGAGTACTCCAAGGCGATGGAGTGCTCGGGTGAGAAGGTGGTCTGGTGCCTACATCCAGCGACGATTTCAAATTGAAGGAATGTTGCTGGTGTGATCTCAAAGTCCCACGTTTCCGCGTAGCGAGGAGCACCTGTAATGTTTAAAGAAGGTTGGTACCAGGTCGCACAAGGTGGTTTTCTTCAAGCACTTTTTATTCACCATGAGCTAGGGGAAGCAGATGAATTTACAGGCAGGATAAAGACACTTCTCAGGAGACTGGGTGAAACGGAAGTTGATTTTCATTTTCACAGGTTGCCTGGGATCAGTTGATCATACCTTGTGTGGATAACACTGACCTAGCTTTAAATTTTGTTGAGTAAATCTCCCCCCAAATGTGATATTTGTATGTGTTTGTCAAGCAGTCAAGTATATGTTAATTTAACTTTGATGCTTTTCTTGCAATGACTTCAGAAATATAATCTACAAATATTGACCACTTTGAGTGGTACAGTAAAACCAGCCTCCCGAGGTGATCCATGGAGCGTTCTATTTTCCTGAGGCAAAGCTGAGGGAAAATAGAATGCTCCATGGATCCCCGAGGGAGACTAGTTTTACTATACAACTCGAAGCAGTCAATATTTGTTTTATAACACCTCGCCACAGATTCTGCACAATTTAAGCTAAAAATCAATGACATGGGTGTGAGTGGCCATTCAAAATTAAAGCTGAAAACAGCTAGCAAAAAGCTGAAATGTAAAGAAGTCCCCACACGTTTGTACACAGGAGGTGCACAAAAAAAATTAATTTCTTGGTCAACATCTACCAAAAAACCCCCCTGAAATCAGCTAGAAAGCTGAATTTTCACACCGCTGCAATAATACCATATCAAAAAGCAAAGTGTTAGTGTGCCATTTTGCAAATTGTGTGCGATGTTAGAATGTGTGTACTGCCAACATATACCATGTGACATACCGGACCTGAATATTTGCATCTTCGTTCTTTTAACCTATTCAGCTAGTAGTACCTAGTACGTAGCCTGGTTCAACAGTAGGCCTATTATTCATGGTTTCGTTGCTATGGATGTAGTTCTTTGGTTGCTACGGGTATAGTTCTTTTCAGGGCGAGGCTGAATGTGTATATTCTTTTTGGAGTGGTGGCACAAAAATAGTAAACCTGGCAAGCATCACATGACACACTTTGGCCAATCAAGATGTAGAATCTGTGGGTGAGACGTTATGAATGTTCACATTGTTACGAGCTTAAATTACAATAAAGAAACAAGTAAACAAACTTATACTCCCCCTAAATGATTTATATTCGGAACAAATTAATGCCTTAATTTGGAAGATCTTTACATGAAGTAATTTTCTGCAGTAAAATGGCTATGATAAAATATAATCTGATAACAATGAATAATTTTTTTTTTTAACTGATCTACAGAAAATGCATTACTGTGGGTCACGATACTCACCACTTCCGCCATCAAAGACAAGTGCTTCTAGCCTAGAGTGGCAGTGTGTCTTTCGGGTACCAGACATGACGGAGTACCAGCTATTGCTCAATTCTGCATCAAATCCTTCATAGAAGCCGTGTGCATTGGTGTCGTTGGCTCCAATCAGAACGTTGTCGATGGCCCACTGTGCTTGTCTTCCATCTGAAATGTTGAAGGAAATATGACATTGACTTTCTGTAAAGCACATGCGTCAAAACAAAAAGTCTGAATTGGCTAAGCCTGGACGTGTCAAGAAAGTGGTGTTCAGCTTGTTTTTATGATTCAGATACAAAACAGCTTTCTTCAAATCCATACCTACCCATGGATATAAACGGCTGCCACCATCGGAATACGGTGTCATTCGTCTTAGCTTCTGTGGGCAGTTCTATGGTTACCTGCAACCAGAAGGAGAAAAATTCTTATGAGACGGGAAGAAGATTGAGAGGCATGCAAATAGAAGGGGCCAAGTAGTTACAGTACAGTCTTACTCATGTTTTATGACACCAGGGACTGTTTGGTGCTACAGAGTAGCAACCAAGCTAAATGGCATCGTAACAATTCATTCCAAGGCTGACTTTCCTTACTTTGACAGAGGAAGCCATGTCCATCGCGGTTGGGTCGATAGCTTGCAGGGTATGCCAAGTAATGCCGTTGTCTGCGGAGAACTGTACGATGACTGTCTCCTGACGTGACGTAGCAAGTTGGCACTGGGATCCTAAGTCCGGGCTTCCAATGCGTAGGTAGAACTGAAGGATCCTGGCAGCGAGCACAAGACGGGAATCATCCTTCAAGTTAAAAGTCAATCAGTTCCGACATGTGGGGATTCTAAAATCCTTTGTTACAGGGAATCTGCTTGTTAACAGGTTTGTCCAACACTGCCAGAACTTCTTGTGCATAAACTAACAGGAATCCAATTTACTGATCGATTTGCTCAATGTGTGGCCTGTTTTTCCTGTTCGTTTTATAAGAATGTTCAGAAGCTGATTCTCTGAATTTTAATGGATTTTTATATGTAAAAAGTACCCTCAATGGCAAAACATATTATTGTAAAGTATTTCTGAGAAGGATCCACACATTCCTAAAAAAGTGCCCCAGGCACTGTAGCTCATAAACAAGCCTGAAGAAACCTGTAGAGAGGAGACAATGAGAAGCAGTTACAGTTTTAGAGGTGGGAGGAAAACCCCAGAGGAATATTCTGGGTAAAACCCACGGAATTAGGTAGGGACCGAAAACCCAATCCACACGTGGACCGAGTCAGGAATCAAACCCAGACCACAGAGGTAAAAGACAAGGAAATGCTTTCACAGGTCCAACTGTCCCTATGTGTACCTACCGTAACATGAGGTAACTTTGGGCCATTTTTTGCATGTATGTTATCATTTCTTCTCAGTTAAAGACAATCAATTTCAATTTCTTTTCTTTTCAGAGCATTGTGATACTCATCTAAACTTTGATGCTGAAGAAAAGGAAGTTCAAAATTTATTGGTGTCTTAGAGATTAAAAAAAGGGGTGACCGAAGTTACCCTGGGTTTGGGGCAACATTGGCAACCTTTTGTTTTTGGCCTTCATCAAAATGGGGCATGAAAATCAAAATAAAAATGGTTGCCATGGTTACCACAAACAACGAAAATGTTAAATAATGAATAACTATGATATTTCTGAATAAAATGATACTAAATACGTCCGCATCCACTGTGGGTTTGAGAGAATAACAACGTTTCAAACCCTCTAGTGGTTACTGACCAAAGTTACCCATGTTACGGAGTATCAAGGCAAGTACCAGATGTCCTTTGAATCACGTCACCTGTGGCATAGGATTCTAATCGGCAACAAACTTCAACTGCACTCACTTGATAGCTGATGTGTTCAAGGGGACCGTCCGAGCCTCTCTCGGACCAACAGACCCAAAGTACAGAGTGTTGTCCATCTTGATGACACCACACCCCTGACCGATGGCCCCGCTCTGTGGGCTGGCCCACGATGCACCGAGTGTCCGGCCTTCGAACTCGTCCATCAGACCAACAGGGTTCTCTCTCAAGGGCTGGCAGCTCACGCCTAAAGGCATATTAAAAGCCATCAGGTCAACCTGGCCTCAGTAATTCACAACAATAATTCTGGCTGCAGTGACGATAGACATGGCTTTTTTCCACACTCAGGGATGCCATGGCACAAGTGGTGACACTTATGAGATGAAGGCCTCTAAATCTGGCACTTTGTAATTCAACAGGAATCTTCAAAAGTTTCCGGCCATATACTGTCCATCACATCCATTTTCATCCAGACGCCAAACCAAGTAATACATCAAAACAAAGAGCTTAAAGTGATCTTTCTAGTGCATGAAAATAATGACTAAATATATGGCATTACTGAGACTCCCTGTTGTGGAATCCTGTCACTTATTATCTGCAAGTAGTAAATCGACAACAATGCGTTCTTCTTCAAAAAAACAGTTTACATATTAATGAAATTGTACAGGTAATCATTAAGTTAAAGTAATCATTTTTGAGTCTAAATCTAGTTTTCCAGTTTCTGAAACTTCAACGCCCGATATTCTCTCTCTCTGATATTCTCTTCTCTCATGTACACCTACAGCCTTACCTGTATGACCATAATCACAATGACATCTCCCCTCCAAGCACACGCCATGACCACGGCAGTTGTCCGGACAGGCCTCCCCGATGTACACTGCTCCGATGCTGAAGGTGGGAGCAAACTCATCCTCCGCCTGCCAAAAACGGAACTGGGTCTTCCTGTAAAGGCAAAGACGTATCCAACAGTTGTAGCTATGGAGATACACAGGCACTATAAGCTTTTACGTCCTCATGTATGTGAGGACATCATGCATCCCTCTGAAAAATGGCCAAAGGCATTCTGGTTGCTGTGACCTTAACTGCACATGTTTTTTGCCTAGTTTTGTTTCGGAGAATGTTGGCGTAATACAGGCACTGTGTTCCGATGGTGACAGGTTCGAATCTTACCCCACTTCATCAGTTTTGAGGTTTGAGTGTCAACAAAGCCAGGAGGAGACCTACTTTTGAGTGATGTGTTCTGGGAGTCGTATGACCACCAGTCTCCAATAGGCATACTGCCCCATGTGGTAGACACTCCCTTCCTGATAGGTTTGCCCTGCCCCTGTGCAGAGCCCTTCCTCTAGGCTGGAGGGATAGCAGCTCTCGATGACTTGATTCCAGTGAAGGCCGTTGTCATGGGAATATTGGAGATAGACGGGGGCAAAGTGGGTGAAACCGGACAGGCAGCCAATCACAAGCTGAGATATAACAAATAGTTCAATGACACAAAGGAAAAGGCTTCTGTGACAAATTTTGAAATTGGTTCTGTTCACAATCGTCAGTCAGCAAGAAGAAAGTTGATTGTGGGCGCGACACCAACGTATCAAAATACACAAGATAATAAAACTATTAAAGGGTCATATTTTTTAATGAAAATTAAAAAGCAATGAAAATAACTGACAAATATTAACAACATCTTGTACCAAATGTCACGAAATTTACAACGTGATTGACAAGGAAAGCCAAGCACACCTTGAACTGTATGACATCACCGCCTTTAAGTGCCATCTTCCTAGTGACAGCAAACCGGTCCCCGCCTAGCTGATTGAACACTAGCGCATTCATGTTCACTGAGCTACAATAGCTGCCTGGTTCCCCGTTACTAACCGTCATCCACAGGCTATCTGGGCTTGCGCCTTCATCCTGGGAAGGAGAATTGCATTATGAGAAAGAAAGTCAATCGCACATCAAGCTAAAGTCTGGTCACTAGAAAGGTCAGACATTGAAGTTATAGGGGACATAGACTGCTTGTGCATTAATTACTTGAGGCTGGATAACTTGCTGTTGGTCGACGGATTGTGGTGACTTGTTTCAACTGGAAACGACTTCGGATGGACGTGTGTTAATTTATGGTGCCTTGCAATTGGTTTGTGACTGACAGTGGTGGCCTGCGATGAGTTGTGCTTGGCTTGTGACTTTTGTATAAATTGTAATGATTGTGACATGAGAGTTTGTGATAACCTTCATGATGACTTGTGATTGGCTTGTGAATGAAAAGACTTGATAGCTTGCGATGTGATATCTTATGATTACTTCTGATGGCTCGTGATTGGTTAGTGTCACTGAAAGTAGGCATCGTTTCACTGACGATTCATTAGTCCCTACGTAACTTGTTTGCCCCACAAAGCTATATCCAACGATGTACCTGCAGATAGGCATCATGGTCCGCCTGTACGTTGAACTCGTTACCAATGTAGACATCATCCAGGGCCCACTGGTCCTCAAATGCCCCACTGTGGCTAGGTTGCCACCAGCGGAACCTGGTGCTGCTCGCCTTGGCTGACTGAGGGAGCTTCTGGTGGACAAACCTTGGTTACCAAGGGCAGAAAAAAAAAATTCCATTCCATGACATCAGTGCACCACCGAGGCTGGGTCTCCAGTCAGAATAAAATGCAAATTGTGAATGCGACCTGCAATTTCACAGTGACGATTTGTGTCGTGAGGGAACATTTCATATGTTTGGAAGTTTCTGCTTCACCTGGAATGTTCCCAATAGGAATGCTCTCTACTCTCACTGGGAACATGACACTCTCAAGTTAGCATGCGAAAACAAAGATGAATGTTCCAATTCAGGAACATATATATGTTGTTCTAGGAAGGAACTGTCGGTGTTCCCAATTGGAACAAACAAGGCTTTCATTGAAACCTTAAACCTCTGCATTTTCAGGACACTCTGTGAACTTGTTGGAGTTGAACACTATTAGAGGACAGAGAATTTAGATGTGGCATGTTTCAAGGTCACACGAATGAGTCGTTATTTGAAAAAACAAATCTTTTTTTTCTGCAGGAGATAATTTCTAGGAGCAAAGGGATAACTTGGACATTTTTTGACCAGGCAATAAGAACAGCACATCTGCCAATAGCAGACATACACTTAAAATATGCACAATACAAGAGAAAAAAGTCAAGCAATTTCTAGAAATAATGCTAGTTGGTGAAGGCTACTAAGGATGAATCAGATCTTGCGTACTATGTGTAGCCTGATTTCAACTTACTTGGCTTGCCTGTAATCACTGTAGTACAGTTCCAACAGCAGGTGCCACGTGATACCCCCGTCATTGGAGTACTGGAGTAGCACCCCTTCCTCCCTGCGATCGATGCCGCGACACGTTGGCAGCGTGCCGTCACCGCCCAGCCGGATGTAGAACTGAACGAAGGAAGCTGACGCTGTGTTGAGGTCATGACTGATCAGCTCCCGTACTCCGGGCTGAATGAACATTCAAGAAAAGAAGTCCAATTAATGCACCCCATCCATATTGGTTTTCATCTTCAGTTAAATGATAAAAGTTAACTGACAGGCGATCCGAAAATCCTCCTCTCAATAAGTACATCTAGCCAACTTATGCCGGAAGATAAGTCAGCCTGTAAAATTTTTTTTGTGACAACTGTCAACATGGTAACATTCCAGCTGTGCATAACTGCAGCTGCAGGCAGCATGGTAACCTGTCAGTTTCCCATTCATTTTGTACACACACAAGTCTGTGGTGGTGACCATGTGTTGAACTCGAACACGCTTTCAGTGTAGGGCCTATGATTTAGCAAACACTCAAATATGGTAGGGCCCTGGAGTGTTCCAAAAATGAAGCTACCAAATGCTACACAAATAACTCACAAGGGCTGGCACTTATCAAGTCCATCTTAGTTATGGACTGATACTGTGGTGTCTTGATGCTTCAAAAGTCTGGTTTTCAGGGTGGGGGGTTAACCAATGCCACACCTGGGGCCAGCTGGCCGTGATATAAATCTGTCAAACAGTTAAACAGGGCTACTGTTACAATTATATTGAATATACAGAAAAGGGACAGAAGAGTTCGACTTACTCCGTAGAAATACAGAGAGGATCCCGAAGTGACAATTCCACATCCATCCTCAACACCCCTGATGGTTCCACCGTGGACATCCCTCCAATCAGAGAAGAGGACGGCAGCCTCGTCAAAATCTGATTGGACGGAAGAGGGGAGGTAGTTGGGCGTGCAGGTATCGCCGCTGTAGCGCGAACTGTCACAGCTAGTAAAACCAGACAGACGTTTTATGGAATCTTTTTATGGAGAGTATAAGTTCACCACAGACCTACGCTATTCACTCGCTAAAGTGAGTGTACACACGTGATGCATCCTCCATGGACCTCTTACTAGAAAAAAATATGCTTTAACGTAGAACATGTTTTGAGCCATTAAACCAAGGAACAGTTCAATTTATAGTACTAGCCAAAACTTTCTGCATTAACCAATAAGCAAAGAAATCCTTAGTTACAGGATTTACGCATGTGTGTTACCATGACATAACCAAAGTTCCTTGCTAACCTGTGAAATATGCAAACCGTTAGCATGAAGTTTCTTGCTACGGTTGGCCAAGAGTTTTTTTTCTAATGGTAAGCACAAAGACTTTGTAAGCATTATTTTGTGCGCTTAGCAGCCTAGCATTTCCTTTGTTTATATACCTGCAGACACCATCCACACAACGTCCCTGTCCATGGCAGAGTTCGGGACAATCTTTGCCAATGTAGATGTTATCGATAGCCCAGGAGTCAATGCCATTGAAGACAGACTGTTGCCATCGGAATCTTGTTGACACAGTCCTGGAATCAATCAACATTACAAAGAAGGTCTTCACAAAATTAGCCAAGGTTATCATTCAGAGATGGGCTTCGCTAGGAAGGTGGAAAACTCCTTCCAAAGGGGATGGGGCAAGGCACTCATTACCAGCAAACTGACTAACCATCAATGGTGCTTGGAGGGTGGTCATCAATGGTGCTTGGAGGGTGGCCATCAATGGTGCTTGGAGGGTGGCCATCAATGGTGCTTGGAGGGTGGTCAATTCTGACGTATTTTCAAGCAAATTGGTGTCTTCCATTCCCTTTTCTCTTTTCTTGTTCTTTTCTTTCTCTTTTCTTCTCCTCTTTTTTCCTTGTTTCATGGGGAGGGGGGCAAGAAACCCCCTGTCCCCACAAGAGGCCCATGTTTACAGGGGATGCAAGTAACAACAAACTGGTTCTTTCCATAAATACAGAGATGCAGCGCCAAACATACTTCTGAATTTCTTGTGTCAATTTGGGTATAAACTCGCGAGTGATGGCCGTGACGAGACTACACTCACCTCAAGGCGGGCGGAAGTCGTACAGTAATCCGTGACCATTCCCCATACTGCGTGTCGTCATAGACACTCGCGCTGTGGTAGTCATTTTGGCAGTGGGTCTGGCCTGGTAGGCATTCCTGGGTGACTAGCTGCCAGGTAAGGCCATGGTCAGTAGAATACTCAAGGTAGACCTTCTTATCTGAAAATATTTAAAACAAAACAAGAAAATATAACTTTTGTTAGCTGGTCTGAAGTGAGTACAAATTTTCATATTCAACTCTCAATTTGCCAATAAAATGACCAAAGTTTGTAGTGACACAACTAATCCTAGTTTAGTTTTAATTAAATCGTTTTCAATTTGAAACAATGTCAAATAAATCTGTTTGATGAAGGCTCCCTAACGATAAATAAATGTGTTGGGTAATTTTGGAAACCTTTTCAAAAGCTGTAGTTGCTCACTACCAGTAAAGTAAAAGTACGCAGACAGAGATATTGCTGTCACCTACCATCTCTGTGTGGATGGCCATATCTCCGCCCACAACCCATGACCAGATCAAACTGTAGGATGTAAGAAGCCCCAATCTGTAAGCTCTGGGTCTCAGCATATCGAACACCACCTGGCTCTGAGCTTCCAGAAAACCTGGACGATGGTCAAAGTGGGAAGAAAACTGTCGTGACTCTTAGCACCAAACTATTTTGGGTCGGTCACCTTCGGTACCTATTTTTGCAGAAAAAGTAGCTCGAAGCAGTGACTTAAATGGTACCCAGTGCGATGTAATGAATTCAGACAAAAGGCAGAAGCCGCATGGTATGCAAAGCACTCTCCACTTTAACAATGCATTTTAGTCCATCGTGTCATACCCAATGAGACTGCTTATTGGCCAGATCACGCTATCTCTGTGCGATATCGTTGAGAAAGGGCTCAGGTTTACTACAGTGGTTGAATGACCTATCATATGGTTTGCCCGCTCTCAGTAGAAATAGTCCCACAGGAAACCACTGTGTCTGATTCGTTTCATCTTACAGAATATCCTTGACTGCTCACTGTGTAAATAGGCCCCCGGGTTGTAAATAAATGCAGAAACAAAGGCTCCGGTCTCACTTGATACTTTAAGTTAGTAGAAGTAGTTTTGTAACAGTGTTCATAGCTTCACTGCACTGTAGCATCCAATTATGGTGACAGCTACAGACTATTACAAATGATAAATATAAAAGACATGTGCACTATCGTCGGAGAGTAAACCTAAACAGGGAAATGGCTCTAACAATGACTGAAGTGAGACTCACACCAGAGCCTCGTGGGCCTTGCAGAAATCTCTGATCTCCCCCAGGTGAAAGCTGAGCGATTGCTTCACCACCGAGTCGTCGCTCATGTCCAGATTGATGGTGTTGAAGAGCACTGGTGTTAGCGAGACACCGTCCAGCGCCCAGACGTCATGTCCACTGCCCGAATGAGAAGGCTGCCACCAACGGAAACGACAGGCAGGACCCTTGGCTTCATCAGGTAGATGAACCAATTCTGATCTGAGAGGACAAAGTTGAAAGGGGGACACAGTGTCTAAAAAGCTACCTACAATTTTCATATGGAACTTACGGAACTAAAACTTCAGAAATGACAAAGGAAGAAATGCATCATGGGTGAAACTTTCTAGACAGAATTTTTTTTTCAGTAGTTTACATTTTCTCATTTAAAATTTTGTAAGGCTAATTTTTATGATTTTAAATGAAAATACGGTACTACACTGTAGTTAATGAGTTCTTTTTTCAGCAGAACAACCCTATCAACAGAAGCAACTGAAAGAGAACTTTTCAGGGCAAATAATTTTTTTTTAAAGAAATCATATTTTGAGCTTGCCTGGGAGTTTTGTACGCGTTATGTCCCATGTGTTTCAGCAGCTGCCATTCAATGCCATTGTCACAGCTGTAGAACAGCAGTAAGCTCTCTGATTGGTCGTCGGGAGATGCACAGGTGCCAATACTGGACTGGCTGCCTATACGAACAGTAAACTGCAAAAACCTAGGGTGTAAAAAGTTAAACAAGCTGTGTATTACAAACTTATTCTCAGCATTTTTGTCGTCATGCCCACTATTTCCTAGTCATCGGTTGGGAATGCTTAAATTTTCAAACTTCCAATCTGCTCTGAACTTCTCAAGTCCATCAACTGTGTTGGTCGTCTGACTATTTTGTTTCCAATTCCAGAACCCTCTTTTTTTCAGAGGAAAAAAAAAGGCATGAACCTAGCTTGAACAGAAAATTCCACCTTTTTACAATTCCACAGAGTTGGAGAGAATGCCTCAATAACGGGATGTAGTCACCAAACAGCCTCTTTATTTTCAACAACAGTTAATTAGCAATTGTCGTACCGACTGTTGGTGCTGTCGAGTTCCTGTGTAACAATCTCTCTCTTGCCAGCTTGATTAAAGACCAGTGCCTTGCCTGATGCCAGCACCCCACAGTCATATCCCACAATGCCCCCGCGAAGGGTGGAGAACTTAAAGTCTGTCTCGGCGTCGAAGTTTTCAAAATTCTCTGTGAAATTGGTGGGCAGCACAGAGAGGGGCACACGGCAGTCGTGGCCGGCGAAGTCCTCGTCACATCTGGGTCAATATGTCACAACCAGAGGAAAGTAAAATCAGAAACATGAAGTTTTCCGTGACACTTCTTGCTCAAGGTCTGTCATGGAGAAAGCATGACATGACAAGCAATGAATGGGCGAGGCGAAGACAACACTTTCTTCGCAGGAATTCAAAGTTCCGAGTCTACTCTCTGACTTTTTCTATTCTCCGGCTATTTCTCCAAACAGCTGGTGATTATGTAATAAAGGGAATAGCAAAGTTTGATATATAAGTTTAATCAAAATGCATGAAAATTATTGACACATATATTTTGGCTCCTATTATATTGTTTCACTTTGGATTACTTGATTATTGGATTTGTCTTTAGTATCCATTTTGATATGTTCTGTTCAACACCCATTTAAATGGCGACAACATACTCTAACAAACTTACAGTGTGGTGATTGTTTGTAACATTGCTGTTTTCTTTTTTCAATTTGTTCTCCATTTTCACCCCATTTCGGCAGTGCAAGAATTGTGTATTCACAAAAATCTTTGACCAATCTATGGCATCTACGGTTCCATACGAATGTACAGATTGCAGCAGATTCAAGAAAATAACCAGTGTTTTCCACAATAGTGGGACGTCACAGAAATAGTTTAACCAATGATAAAAAAAAAACCCGAAATCAATCTTGGGTAAATTTTTTCTGAGTGAAACATTTTTCTGAGTGAAACATTTGTGCAAAGGCCGAACAGAATTCTCCACCGCTTTGTTCTCCTTCAATTTTCCACAGTACATACCTGCAGCCCTGGGATGTACATCTCCCATGGCCATTGCACATGTGATCTGAGCAGGCGTCGCCGATGTACACTGTCAAGCAAGACAAGCACAAGATTTGAGATAACAACTCCTGCATCTCCATCACTGCCTTTCTCCATCAGGTCTCAAATTGCGGCTGCAAAGGACTCAGGTCTGAAGAGAACTCTCAAGATTTGTTTACACACTGCCACTTGCATTTCTGTGGATGCCCTCGTTTACATACAATGGAACTAAGCTGATAAACGGTCCTGACAAAGACCACATGCACCAAGAACACATCTTATCAGACTACAGACGTAGAACACACTTAGTGCCACCAACACTTGAAAGCCTTTTCAGAAGACCTCCCTGAATATGGGGTCATTAGATAAGCCACCTACTTGATTTAACTTCCCCAGGTCTCAAAAAACCCATGCTCAAGTTACTCATTTTCTGGTTGGCAGATTACCTTCAATGGGAGCTATTAAGCACAATGACCAATTCTGAATAGTGTTGAGAGTGGCTGACACTAGACGTTAAGCCGGCTGACAGTTTTCAATGCACAAAGGGAGATGGACATTCAAAGGGCTACAGATTCATCCTGGGTTTCTCACCGTTATCGATGGCCCACTTTGTCTGTGGGGTGGGTTGGGCTTGTCTCCAGCGGAAGCGGGCACTTGAAGTCAGAGCTGTGGAAGGCAGGGGCAAGATCACACGCGTCCAACTGAAGGAAAATAGGTAAAAGAAGCTTATGACGAATGAAAACTTGTATTTGAAGTGCAACTTACCAAGCTGGCGTAAATAAAATGCCTTGATAGAAATGCACAACATCTCTCACATGTTCAGATATCATTGGAAGGTTTATGCGATCTTTACCAAGATAGTTCTTAATTTTTACTGATATCAAGGATATGAAAGTTAAGACCAAAACGCCTTGCTCTGCCATATCTACAGACAAACAAACACTTTGGTTTTAAATAAACTTTACAAATTCTTTATAAACATTAAACTTAAAAAAACCATGGTCAATTACAAAAAAACACACTGAATAAATTTGACTCTGTGTAAGAGATCAGTAGGGCCAAACTGACAAAAATACATAAAATTAACTTGTCAGGCAGAGCCAAACTTTTGCTATAAAAACCTGCTTTGCCTGCAAAATATCATACAGTGTTCCACCTTGAATAATTTGTGTGCTTTCAATTTTTCTAAGAGGCAAAAGAGTTTGGGTGACTATTTAACCGAGTGACTTACCCCTCCTGAACATCTTCTGAACCATAGACCGAGCTCTCGGCAATAACTGAGCCTTGGCAAGTACCTGGGTGGCATTGGCCTCTCACCAGGGACCATGACCGGCCCCGATCCGTGGAGAATTCCACGTGAACGGCACTTCCATCCAAGGCCGGCACCTCGTCCGAACGGCACGCCAGGCTGATGTCAAACTGCAGATGGTGGGTGATGCGATCCGGTCTCCACGGCAATATGAGGAATTCGTCCACTGCCCAGACGTTGCGATTCAGGCCGTGGTGGATCCGTTGCTGGAGGCAGAACTTTGTCGCCGGGGAGCGGGCGGCAGATGGGATAGCCACAGAGATAGGCTGGGGTTTCTGTGCAGTAAATAGAGTGTTTGAAATCACAGAATAAAATAACTATCAGAAAGAACGTTAGCTTTTTCTTAGCTGCCCTGCTATTAGTCTTTCTTGTTACTCAAAATTTTTCTGTCCCATTCAGCATTCTCAAAAAAAAAGTACTCAGTTATTCTAAACAGCCTATGAAAATTTGAACAAGTTAATATAGTTGGAGATTAAAAAGTGTTCCAGTGGGGACATTTTGCTAAAAACTCTTTGAGTTTCTTACCCGGTAGGAGTTATAGGCCAAGGTGTTTAGCAGGATGGGTGCTTGCATCCCGTCAACATGAGCTAATACCTCCACTTGGACATCCATGGAGTCGGCAGGATCACAAGAGCCTCCACCTTATCAAAAGAAAACACAAAGCTCATATTTACTACCACCGAGGGAAATGATCAAAACGATGAAGTCAACCAAAGAAAAGGGAAGTTGCAGAACCCGGCTTCACAAGGGAAAGTATCATTCACAGATACATTTCTTAAACTTGCTTATCTTGCGGGAAGACATTCTGTTATGTAGAAATAATCTTCCATGGTAAGGCAGAGTTGATTGGTTGATAATTGCCCCTCCACTATTCACATCTATTCAAATATACCTGGGAAGGCAGGTAGTCCGTTCCCAGTCCCACCACTGTAGTCCTAACTTTGAATAATAACCGAGGCAGGAACCAGACAGTCAGCCTGGCGTACTCATGCACAGCCAATACATGGGTAAATCACTCATGTTCAACTCATCTTTGGCGTCAGTGTGACGTCATTGTCAAAGGAAGCTATCAAGAGAATGAGCATCTTCAATTCATTGTACCCATTGCGAAGTAGAATCTCAAGTTGCCAGCTTCGGTTGCGTTGATGTACTGGGTACAGGCTAACCGCTCTCCATCACCGCTGAATACCAGCGAAGAACCAGAGTGCACAGTGCCACACATCTGACTCACGTGGCCACCAGTGACGTTCCAACTGGAAAAAGAAAGGTGAACGTATTTTTCTTAAAACTAAATGGAAACAAAAAGTCAAAAGTTCGCAGAAGATTCTTAATGAAAGAAAGCTCACTCCCACTAACCTTATAACATTACAGTCTATAAGAGACTTCACAGGTGGTAAAGGATTACTTTAATGTGACACAATTGCGGCACACAAGGTAAACGGTAAAGCTGAAATGCAGGGTATGTTCAATCTAACTGTTAGCACAAACCCAACATACTCTCTTCACGGCTACACACAAAAATATACTACATGGCCTTAAAAGACAAAATGATGTGGTACCAAGAGGCTTGCCAAGAAATTGAAGTTAATGTGCGGAGGTATGTTCCTTCATAAGTTCAACAAAACCAAGACCAAAGTCCTCTTTTGGGGCGGGTGGGGCAGTCCCTCAGCTACAGCAGCTTACTCTGGTGGCAACCTATCGCCATGGATATGTTCTTCAAGGATGAGACTGGATGCAGGCATGTAGAGGTCCAGATCATGAGTGGTGACAAACTGATAGATGTCCTGGACACTTTCATCAGGGCTGTGGAAGAAGAGAGCCTCACCTTCAGAGTGACAAGCAGACTGAAAGATCAAAAAGTAGAAACATTTAGTGAAATACTACAATTGCTTCTAATTCAGAGAATCTGAGAACTGTGGCAGTTGTGGCATTCATCCAATGACACTTGCATCACTCACTGTCGGCCATATGGGATGTGGTATATGACAAAACCAGGCAGAACAGAGAAACAACTGGAAAATGAAATGGAAGTGACCATTTTAAATCTCCAGGGGGAATGATGATCGGGACAACTCAATCAATTGTCAGTTCAAAATTGTTTCTTAGAATCACTGTGAGATGCAATGGGTTATCCGTCATAGCTTATGGTGAGAAATGATACATTACAGTGTTTTGTGAAATAACCCCTGGCTGTCTATAACAAGAACTTGAAACTCGTCCTAAGGATCAGTGTTGTGTTCCGATGATCACAAGGCCATTCACAAGACCAAGTCCAGTCACAAGACCAGTCACAAGACCAGTCACAAGACCAGTCACAAGACAAGTCACAAGACCGCTCACAAGACCACTCACAAGACCAGTCACAAGACCACTCACAAGACCAAGTCCAGTCACAAGACCATTCACAAGACCACTTACAAGACCAGTCACAAGACCGCTCACAAGACCACTCACAAGACCACTCACAAGACAAAGACCATTCACAAGACCATTCACAAAACCATTCACAAGACCACTCACAAGACCATTCACAAGACCACCCACCCTGATGTTTCCGCTCGGGAAGAAGAGCCAATTGTCCATAGCAATAGGGTCAAAGTCCTCCTCCAGCACAGTGGGTCTGTGGGCAGTGCTGGTGATGAGGACATTATCTAAAGCCCAACAGCCAAAGAAGCTGTGGACGTCCATGGCCAGGTCCTGATGCAAACGTAGGCACACATCCGGCTGACGAGCTGCGGCCGGCAGGTGGATGATGTGAATGGTGGTGTGGCCATCTGTGGGGACTCTAGGGAAAGGGGGGAAAATGAAGAAGGGAAGGTTTGCAATCTCCTTTCTCATTATCCTTGACAGCCTTTGCACTGTGAATCCAGCCTCCATTCCGTCTTTCTGATCACTGCCATATATTTTCTTGTCTGTGTCAAAACCTTGCAAAGTTGTTCTAACCTTGCCAAGTGATGTCCCAGGCAGGTTTTGACACCAGTTTCATGAAACTATCCTTGAAAAATATATCAAATGTGCCAGACACCGTGGTCGGTGAAAAATTATCATTTATTCATTGTTAATTAAACAACTGCGAGATATTTTAACCCAAACAGTCAGAAATCCTCCAATTTTAATACTCCAAAAATCCTGCACTTCAATTTAGAAATATTCTGCATTCCAGAGTTTTTATAGTGATCTGAAATAGAATAGTAGGTTGAAAATTTTCTGTTGGGGAAAGATTCCGGAATTTGTGGCAAATCCAACATTTACATAAAGGGGGCACCTGGAATTTATGAAATGGGGGCACCGAATATGGAGGCGAACCCAAATATAAGTTGGACATAACCATAATAAGAATTTCTGATTTTAAAGTTGCGTGTACTTAGCAACCAGTCAAGGGCAAACAAAGACGACAAAAATGTGTCTCTTTTGTAATAAAAACCAGGAAGGAGGAGAAATCTGCTTCTGAGAACTCTACCTTGCCTTGGGTCACCTACTCACCTGATTTTCTCAATCAGATGCCAGTCCACGCGATCATTGACAGCGTAGGACACAGACAGGCTGTAATCACCGATACCTGGCGTACAAACACCTGAACCTGGAAGAAGTAACACCCGAGAAGTAGACGAGTTCCACACAAATTCTGAAATTTGCTCTGATTCAAAATGTGACTGGATCCCACAAAATGACTCTTAAGGCCATATTTTTGGCAATTTTGTGTAAGTTTGCACTTGAAAGAGCTGTAAACAAGATCTGTTTTGATATGAACACTATGAAGATGAAAAATGTTGATGGTTCAAATCGATTCACATGATGCAAAAGTCTATTAAGGGACTTTTAATCTCTCTGGTGACTTGTGACTCATTTTGTTAAACTTTGGTAACAAATTGCCTCAGGATGAGTCACACTGTGCTCAAGATGAGTCACATTGTGTTTAAGCCATCATAAAATCTTGAACACTCGTATCAGACAGGCGTTCTAGAATTAAATCACATCAACATACCATGTACATACACCTGTATCATTATGAATCAGAAGAGACAGTTTTACCAAAACCCCAAAATAAACCAGGAATGACTGGTCTCAGGGGTCACATAAAAGCAGTAAGTGACAACATGCGCAATCAAATTGAAGGCCAAACACAGAAATTAGACAGGAATGTGTTGCAACAGCCAAGGTTACAAATTTCCTGAAGCTGAAAACAATTCTGAGAAATGACTGGTCTCCCTGAGTCGGATTTAGGAAAAGATGTAGTAACATTTCAGCAAATCAAACTGAGGGAGGGATGCAAATAAAAAAAGAAAACAAACTAAACAACAAGAACTTTGAAGGAAATGCCTTAAAGTTTGGACTTCAGTGAGAAAAAAAAATGACATCATAAGCCATGTCCGTCCAGAAAAGACGACAATGTGGACAACAACTTGGCCAAAAAATGAAACTAGTCTCTCAAAGTCTTTTGAATTCAGGTTTAACACTGTCAAAGCAGGCAAAATGATACATAAAAGTCTATCGAATCCACAGGCAAACTGAAACGAAAGCAACAGTTGTTAGATTTGACTTGAATCTGGAAAATGATTCAGGATGGAAACATTATCTCAGACAGCAACTCAAAAAGGGAAAAAAAAAACTGTTGAAAAAGTCAACTCCACTGGAGGGCAAACCTCAAAAGCCCCAGACTGTGAACTTGATCAATCCTCACCATGATATACAAACAATTTGGACTCAAATCATCAGGAGGCCTTGGCAACAGATTACCTCTTAATGAAGCGGAATTAAGCGGGTCACTTTGGGATGGGGTACAATCATGAACTCAGTCACATGGCAAGGTCAACCAAGGACATAAACTTTGCCCAGAGGGAATCAAGAACTAGGCTTACAGTTAGCTGTGTATACATAGTTAAAACCATTTTCCATTCAGAAGCATTACCGCCTGTGGAAAGTTAACTCAAACACTGTTCACATGAAATAACTGGAAAGTTTCTGGTTACTGTTCTGCCTTATATTTTTTCTGCCAAATGAAGTTAGTTTCACTGAAACTTTCCAAAGAAAAGCTACAATAAAATCAAAACAATTCTAGATAGTGATTTCTGATAAGCAAACTAGGTTATGTCTCTAATAACACTTTATTTTTGAAGGTTTTCATGGCAAAAACAAAGTACATTTTATCTGTGGCCACAGTTGGCACTGTCATTGAGGGTAACCAACAGTTATGTTAATTTGCGTTTGTTTAAAATTTAACCATCACAGCACACAAAGGTCAAAGGGTCGACACTGATGCCAGTCTGAGACAGAATTCCACCATTCTATTTTACTATTTCGTTTTCAAACTGAATTTAAATCCTTCAGATACATGAAGCTAACATCTCTCATGATGTTCTTGGTAAAATTGAACGCCATAATTGAAACTTTTACTGCTCCGCCGCCTCCATTTGCAATCCTTCTCTGACTACTGGAAGGAATCAGTAGAAACTGGAATATTCAGCAGAAGAGAAATAACTGCCTGAAAGCATGGTCTCTATGACGTATTCAAGGTCTGTCAGAGTCTTTCAAGGCTCACAGTGGGGACTATAATGACCTGTCCAAGCCTAGCATTTAACCTCGTTTGATTGTGTCCATTATCTTCAACCACGCAACGACTTTAACCAATTTGGCGCATTTCTTCCCTAAACTAGAGCATATCGGGCCTGGTCTACTATTTACTTAGACATCTGTCCTAAACAAGACATGACTTTTCAGTTTAATTTAATTATTTCAACCTGGCAAACAGTTTACAAAAAAAAACAACCATGTCTGAAGGTGGACATGTGCCAATCTGGGAAGTCTTATGGCGACAAGAAAATGTGTCCAGCATATGTCAAATCAATACAATCTACATGTATCTGACCTTTTAGTTCACCTCTCGTCCTGTTTTTACACTTAACCACTTTTCCACTACCTTATCAGTGAACCTACGCATAGCCTACATCAGAGGGGTTGTGAAGTTCTGTTTGACAAATAGGTGAGTTTTTACCTTCTTTTCCTCAGTCTACGGAGTACTTTTTATTTCTGCTTCAAAGAACGCAATAACAAATTAAGGTTTTGGAACTCGCAGAAATCCAGTATTGTACAAAAGGAGAGGAATTCCCTTGTTTCTTAACAGCTGCAGGAAATCGAAATGTCAAGTTTTTTTAAAAAAAAAAAGATTTCTTTCAAGCAACATTTTCGTTTTCTCACTCCCTGGAAATATGTCATACATAGAAAAGCAATTATCCTTTAAAAAATTGTTTAGATATTTAAGAGATTAAAAGAGAACTGCTAATATTTGGCCATGCAGAATTCATTTACATGTATGTAATATTCCCTGTGCGTGAAACCATTATGGAAACAATCAAGACAAGCATAAGACTGCCCAAAAATATCAGCTCCAATTGAAACAAAAATAAAGTTCGAAGGAGAAATTGAGTTTTGGTTAAGGCAAAACTACCAAACACACTGTGTCAGAAAGGCTGTTTCAATATCTACAGACTCGCTGTAGAATACATTGCAACATGTCCAAGCAAGGCCAAACTCATTTAAGAAATAATAATATTTAATTGGCAATGAATGCACTTTTATTTGGAGCAAACTCACTCAGAGCAAACTGTAGGACAGACGCTGAGGTGAGATTCAAGTGAACGGTGCTCAAGTCTCTACTCCCGAGCCGGTTACAGAAGACCATGGCGTTACCATGGAGAACTGTGCCGCAGGTATTGCTGATGTTGCCGCCGTGTAATTCTGACCTGTGAATAAGTAACACCAGGCATGACATAAATGTGACCCGCTCTGCAAAAAAAGGGTAATAAGTCGTGCAATGCCAAAACAGGTAATGGCCTGTTCTATTTGGAGAGGGCAAAATTTCTTCAAAATTGTGATTTTGTGTTTTTTCCTTTCTTAGCTTCTATAATATTTATATTTTCAGAATTGTGATTACAAACACAGATACTGATGAATAAAGATGAAAAATTGATCATTCAGTGGGAAATCCTATCTAGCATTGTGTTTCCAAGTGCTACACATTATGAGCTTTTTCTTGAAAAGCGCTTTTATTGAATCCGAAAATGTGGACAAATGCCCATATATCTCTGGAACGCAGCGCACAGCGTCATAGTGAATTGTAGCTTTTGATGGACAGAATCCAGCCATATCAAAAACTCATAACCTGAATCTGGCGACTTATTACCCATTTTTCTAGAGCCGGTCACAAATCACCTCCCCCATTCGTGTATAACCAATTAAACTGCCTTTGATTCCTTCTATTCAACCGTGCACAGTCCCATGCGAATAAACACAGCTATCTAGGTGATTTGTAGCAGTACTCACCAGACGGTGTAGTCGAGGGCTTCCGAGGAATCAAAGTCATCTCTTAGGATCACCCCATCACTGTGCACGGACGCTGTCACAAACAGGCAAAAACAGAATGTCAGTGATGCCGACGACAGTGCACCTCCGTCCATAGGGGGCGCTTTCCCACACGACGCATCAATCATGTTTGCCCATCCTTCCGCCGATTTCTCAAATGAGGCTCTCTCTCAGCATCATTGATTTTCAGTGGCTCATCTCTACTCTCGAAATTCCAGAGAACTAAGGAATAGAGTCTCTCACATAAATCTTTCCCGGCGCTTAATTTAGTGGATGCTCCGTTACACTGGCCGACTTGTTTATTTTCTCAAACCGAATAAACATGAAAAGCATTTACGCACATGCAAAAAAAAAAGATCACCAAAAAGTCTTCCATGCAGGGCGATTCGGTTTCCTGACCTTTGACCCAAGGCCTTTGAAACAAGTTTTTGTTTACTTTTCCTGCTGATTTGAGACGGAATGCCTGCTGGGCAGCAATCCCAAATTTTTCCAGATTTCTGAATTTTGTCACCGGAAGAAATGAAGTGCAATGCCAAAAAAACAGGAAATGGGAGAGATTTAATACATGTGGAAAAGGGGCTTGGGTTAGTTGGGAAAACCTGCCGTTAGATAACCGCATGATCCACTACCAAACTAGTCATGTGGAACTGTGGCATGTCAAAATATCAATCACTTTGACATATGTTGGAGACAAATCTAGGTAAGCCACATTTTGAATATGAAATTAATGTCTTGGAAGTAGTCCATGGAGATTAATGTTTTTGAAGGTCAACTTTGTCCTGCATGCCGCCACGTGTCACTGTCACTTTTCTGTGAAGTCTACATCAGACACATGTGCAAAGATCATTCGGAGACATTACCACCCACCCACCAGGCAGTTTAGATCCGTTTAAACTCTTGGAAACAAGGGGAAATCTACATTTAAAACCCAGTTTTCGGCAACTATAAAAGGTTATTGGATGATTTCTCTGAGTGACCTGTGTATTTTACATTTTGTGTAAACTCATAGATGATCATTAAACTCAATGACGCCTTAAAAAAGTTCCAAACGTACATTATACAACGTTAAGAATGTTTGAACTTTAAAAATGTGAAATAACTTATGTGTATGTACCTAACTGGGGTCTGAATGGTTCAGATGATGGCATTCCCCTCTCACAAAGTTGCAAAGCTAAAGCGTCCTTTAGAATCGTCTGCTGTCCAAGGAAAGCAGTCACCCTATTGGAGAGATTTACCGGGGTGGAAAATTAAGTTGGTTTTGATTGACAGCAAGGTTAAAGGTTGGTCAGATTCCCTTGTGGTCAACTGACAAATTTAAAATGAAAAGTAGTCATGCTTATATGATCCCTGACTCAAAAAATACATATATTTGGCACACTCCGTGTTGCGCTTGTTCGTTCTAATTGGGGAAAGTAATAATATGTAACAAAATTTTTGTAGATTCTGGGCCAAGTCATGTCAGTTTAGTCTCTGAGTTAATTCCTTTTGAAAGATATTGTCTGGGTGATTTTACAGAAAAGTTAAGTGACCTGTGAAAAGAACTCTAATGGACCTTGATAGGGTTAATTTGATTCTGCAGGAATAACCAACTTAGCCACCCATGCTTCATGGCTCCAGACAGTGCTGGCAAAGTCCTAGACCAGCCACCCATGATAACAGGAAACCCGAGGACAATTTCAGACTACTTCCAGTGTGCCTGTTCAGACGGCTTCGTGTTTATTTTGTCAAACATTTCATTTCCACTCTAAAAACAGGACATTCGGTTAATGTCTGCCGGGTGACATGCCGGCACTTGTGAGAGGGCATTAATGTTGGGCTCAATCAGTGGCATGAGGGTCGAAGGAAAACATTCCACTTGAGTTCCCAGGAGCTGTAGGCTGTGGCACAGAACATAAATGACTTTAAATAAACAAGAGTCTACAGTTACATGTATGTGGAGGAATAAAATGGATTGCATGTTTTATCGACAACAATTGCACGTGTTCACTATTTTTTATCTCCATATTGAACAATTACGCTCTGTACATTGCTAAATGTCACAATACAATTAACAAAAGTCAAGGGGAAGAACATGAAATTAATAAATGAACGAATTATGGAAGTGAAATGATGAGGGATGTTTGTCATACTGTAATCAGGCTTTACTTGAGATGTGTCAGAGGCCAAAATGAGAGAGATTAGCAACTTTTAGAAGGCAGTATCGACCAACGGTGACGAAATAATTTTCAAAGTGGAGACAGTGTCTAGAACCATTAGGCACTGTCCATTAATAGACTGATCCATTAAACCCTGCCCAATAAAGGGCCTGCCAAGAGTGGCAGGAGGGCACTGGTGGCCCTACTCCACCTGCCACTGCCAATGGTACTGAATGCATTTGATTATTGGTTATACATGTAAATATGAATGATAGGCACATTCATCTGGGGCAAATTTCATAGAGCTGCTTAAGCACAAATTTGCTTAAGCATGAAAAACTTGCTTACAAAAACAAAGGTTACCAGCTCAAACTCTATCTATTGTCACGCTAACCAAAACACAGTTAAATACCATCTCCAAACAATATACATCACATGGAGCTTTGGCTGGTTACCTGATTTATCAACCCGGGGTTTCTCGCGCTTAAGCAAATTTTGTGCTTAAGCAGCTCTATGAAATTGGCCCCAGGTGTCCTGAAAGTAGCAGGATGTAAGATTCTGTGTTGGAGAAATTCTTTACAAGATAGATACTGCTACAAACACAGGTGGATCTTTTTACGTAGAAAGTTTTATCATTAATCTTTGATTGACTCACATAAAACTGACGCAGCCACTTCCCTCTGCAGGGGCAATCCAATAGGCAACGGCATCTCTCTGGGGTACTCGAATCATCTGCTGATGAATCAAAGAGCACATGTAGGTGATGCCTGGCAGGGGACCACTGGAATCCGGCGACCCCACCGAGTTGCCCGGGGTTTGGGATGTAAAGACGCCAATGATGGAGATGCCATTGAACTCCGTGCTCGATGTGAGACTCACTACGGGAAAAATAATTACATTTCATATTTATCAGGGCCCAAACTCATCCGGGAATGGACTCAAACTTAAGATTACCGTAACAGAAGTTGGACTTCACCACAAGTCCAGATTAAGGTGCAACGTTGAGCTAGTTATCTGCTGTCTGGCCAAAACACAATTAACATGAAGGCCTCTTCCTTGAACACATGTAATGGTAAATACCGATAAGAAAAAAACAGCTAACACTAACCAAGGACAGAATAAAAAAAAAAATAACAGGCAATCCTTGCCAAAAGTCATCAAATATGATAGAAATCTACATGAATTTCATCAGTCTCGTTTACACCGCACGGGAAACCTTGACCTTCACTTTGCACATTGTTACTCTTTAGCTGCTTTTTTCTCCCACAACCTCCATCAAGAAGAAATCCCTCCCTACATGTATAAATATGTTAGTCTTCACTGGCACAGAGCCAGCGTAAAACCCTGGACTGTTCTGCATCATATCACCTGTCAAACACTGCATGAAGTGGCTTCACTTTGATGCCAACACAGGCACTTTGTTTTTTAGCATGCAGGTGGTCTAAATCTTTGTCCGAAACAGCACTGTCAAGCTTATGAAATATCCATTCTGAAATCCTAAGAGAGATTCTAAAAAGGCTCAGTGGATCCAAGATGACAAATTGGGGGCAGTATAAATCAAAAGAGTTGAATGCAGGATTTTGGGCATTCAGGAACATATAAACTGATATTTCTTGGGTTGTAAATTTTACTTAACCACCTGCACTGCAAGTGGTCAATTTAAGAGTACAGGATTCGTAGAATACCAAACGTAAACTACAATTGAAATCATCTAGCTGTCCAAGACTGCTGTTGCCGTTTCAAAATTAAATTAGCAATTTAATTAGTCTTGAGAAACGAAAAACATGAGACAAATATAACAAAACTGTTACAAAAAAATAAATAGGCTCAAATTCTTAACTGAACAGTGCATAGGTTCTTTTTTATTGGCAACATTCTTTCCAGAAATCAGGTCAAATTAATGTTGACTGCCCTCACTGTTTTATATTGCTTACAAATCTTCTGCCTGGGATGTGCTCCTTACCTTTGGTGTGGATAATTTCTAGCATTTTTTTAAAAAACTATTTGGTGTGTTTTCTTTGTAGTGGAGTTAGGTATAGTATACTAGCGTTGCATCAAATCAACTTTGCTCTTGTATTCAACTGAACATTTTAATACAAAAAATCTTGACTCACTCTTCCTTTTCATAAAGAGGAAGTGTGAAAATTGAAAGTTTCACAAATTAAAGCCCTTTCTCTATTTACGTCAACTCAGTACTCAGAAGTTGAAACAAAGATGGAACATTTTAGTACTCAACTGTTAGACATCAATTTCTCACAAAGTGTGCCCAATTATAAGATAGAAGTGTGCAAAAATAAAAGATTCCAAACCAAAAGTTTCCGAACTACAAAGAAAGGTATATCAACTGTTACTTAGTCTCCCAAGTCTCTCAGGTGGAATGCATTTTAAAAGATGAAAAGAGAGGAACACATCCTCTTCCTAAACCTTTCATTTTGTTCAGTTTTTGTTAATTACAAGAACAGCTTTCTAAACAAGGAAGTCCGCAGAGGCCCCTGTACAAATGAAAAGTAACATGAAATACTTGGGATCAGACTTACCCTGATACCAATTTCCAGGCACATAAAACAACGGGTCCCCCTGGATGCTGACAGACAGTGTTACTTCACTTTGTCCTGCCCCTAGATCCGACTCAGCCCCCTGGAAGCTGCAGGGCCATGACGGAGGGGTGAAGGGATATGGTGAGACTTGGGGTGAGAAACCAGACAGCAGACAGCCCAGCAGAGCACCAAGTGTGCTGAAGCGCAACATGCCTGGCACAGGATTCGACACAATCATCCTCTCAGTCCTTGCCTCAATATTTAGGAGACAAAATTGTCCTCAGTCCTGAAGATTTTCCAACACTACTCACAGCAGAAGGGAACTTGAACCACTTCGTAAAAATGTTACAGCCGAGTGAATATACAGGCATGTCCAGGCATGAAAAGTATCAGTTTATGGTGCAGCTGGCAAGCACAAAATTTGACAATCTCTCAACAGATGGGCAAGGGCCCCCTAACGAGGGCCAAACAGGCATAAAAGTCCCCCAGTTTACCTCCTGGTGAAGGAGCAATTGATCACTGATCTTCTCCCCTTTGATCTGCGGACTGGTACCGCCGCAGCTTAGCCCCACAGCACACACACACACACGTCCTATCTGCAACTCAACTGCCCCAACTTGTGGCCCTGTTGAATTCACTGACTTCACAGCGGGGCCACAATACCATCTTTGGGCCCAACTGACTGTACACATGATTTATGCATCACTTGAGATCGTGTAAACAGCTCTCTCCTTCTCCACTGGTCTGTCCTGCCCTCTGGCCCCCATTTGACACCTTTGGCTGGGTTTTCAGCTGACACCTGGTATGCTAATCACCCATGAAACCATTAACAGGAAGGGAGGCGAACCATAAGTCACCAAATGTTTTTGAACTATGACATTCTGTGGTAATGCTGACTATCTGTTAAAAATACTCCATGGTACATAGACAAATAGAGAAGATACAAAATCTTCCTGGAAATTGTAGATTATCCTTGGTTCAAAACAAAGAAAGTGTGACATGAAAGCGATGTCCTCTTGTTCCTACCACAGTATTACTGATCGAATGCCTATAATATTTGTCAAACTCTATCCTGCCTGGAAAACACAATATCATTTCTTTAAAGAAATTACCTCACTATGGCAACTGCTATCACAAAATTCCACTGATGTAGGGCTCATAGCCCTCTAGTGCAAACATACATGTATACAGGCATATACTGACCAGATTTTGACAATTACATATAACTTATAAGTATGTTAATGTTTTGAACACATCTAAAAAGTGATTATTTATTGATTAACGTTTTTTAACCTTCATTCAATTTCAATCCTGAGCTGTCACTGTGCCTACATGCACTCTGTGGGTTGGCAGGAATCCAATCCCACTTCCAGACAGACTAGCAACAGATTTTTCTGACAATTTGACATCAAGGATCCCCCCAGGCCAGACCAGATTAACATCTAAACCCTAAATCCCTACTCTCTACAAATACTAATCTCTTCCAAAAAGGCCGTCTTTCACTCAGGCCTTTCAGAGGTAAGAATTCACACCAATTACCAACACAGAGAGTCCTTGGGACTGATTGAAATAACACGAATAGGCAATTAAGATCTGCAATGGATAAGAAAAGAATCCACACTCAAATCTCCAGTAATCAAAAGAAACAACCCAGTTGCTAAAATATTTTCATGTAAGGGTACTTCTCTGATGCACAGTTTTTGCCTTATTCTTCAATCATCTGATATTAATTATTGTTTTCTTGGCTGGGCGGTAGGGTGGAGGGAAAGTGATCTGTGAAGAGTTTATTTGTGTCTGATATTGACATGATGGATAAAATATGCTCCAATCAGCTTTTCACAGTGCATCTACAATTAAGTACATGTGTGAATTCTGGAGGGGGGGGATTTAGAGCTCATTTGAGCCCCTACACATTCAAAAGGCAATTAACTTAAGGTGTCTACCTTCCTTTTGGAACTAGACAAATGACACAGGGCATGTCACCAGGGGCCAATTTTATAGCGCTACTTAAGCACAAAATGTGCTTAAGTGTGAAAAAACCTTACTTGATAAATCGGGTAACCAGCCAAATCCCCATGTGATGTATGTTATTTTGGGATTGTATTTAGCTGATTTTAGGTCAGCAAGACAATAAGATAGAGTTTGAGCTGGTAACCTTTGTTTATTAAGCAAATTTTTTTCCTGCTTAAGCAGATTTTATGCTTAAGCAGCTCTATGAAATTGGCCCCAGAACTGACCAGTTCTCCTACGAGGTCCTCTAAAAGGCACTGCCTGTGGATTAATTGAACATGTGTCTCTTCAGGGGCATGATGTTAAATCTTTTAGGTGCACATAGCATACACCATTTGCAGTTACTGAAGTAAATTTTTTCTTCAGTAAAAAAAAGTACATTTTGTCTAAAATCCCTTACCCAGGTTGTAAAAAAAAATCTTTATTAATTTTTTACTTACTGAAATCCCTTGTGAGCAAGGGCCACTGCTGGAATCTAGCCCCATTTATAAAAAAGAAAGAAAGATAATTCAGGCTGAAGGAATGCGTACCGGTTCATGTATGAACACACACTGTGCGCACTACCTGACAACATCACTAAGTCCTGCAGCAGGGAGGGGAGGAGAGGGGGGGGTAGTTGTCACTTGAGGGATGATTTCAGTGACTTTTGTTTGCTGTTTCCTTGCTCTGTGCTTTTACTCACCCATTCATAGACCTTATTCCTGTTAACTAACTCTAATTGCGATGGCCGAACCCTGCAATGATCACAACAATTATGTTTTTCCCACATGGTATACTTTACTTCTCTTCTTATCTGGTGGGAGCACTTCCCCTGCGCATAATTCAATACCGTTGGTTAAGATGTCAATTACAGCAAAGTGTGACACTTGTAATTAGTCAGTTCCAAAGGACAATCGTTTTCTTCTTTGCTGTCTCGGGGTCATTAGGTGGTGTGGCTAATCATGGAGGAAGGAATAGATATCAAGAGAAAATAGCTCATTTGAAGCTTCCATGATTGTCCATACATTTGTCAGATATGCAAATAGGACAAGAAAAGAATTAACTCCTTGACAGCAAGTTCTAAACATTTTGGAGGAGGAAAACAATTTTCAGCCAAGAAGCCCTTTGGAGCCAACTTCTCCCTTTTTGCTTGCCGTACATTAGTGATTTTAGGATTTGTTTGACCTATGCTTTAAGCCAATTTTCTGGAGAACAACTACCCATGCATGTTTACATATCTATAGTCCACAAGTAATTATCAAAAACTGTTTTGATCATCCACTTTCTCGCCTGGAGAAAAATTATTTGCTTGTATTGGGGAATCATATAAAAGGTTCTTGGCAGTCTTTCAAGAAACACTGGGAGATTATACCAAATAAATTTTTCTAACTGGTCACTGTACTCAAGACAAATATACAGAGATAAATCCTGCCAGAATTCCCCCCCCCCAAATCTAGGGTTTGCTGTAACATTACGGTGCCAAAGAAAAAAACTAACAATGTGAAACATTACAGACTGTGCCAAGTAAAGGGTCTTCACAAATTTATTTCAAAAAAATATGCATCTTTACATTATATGCCTACATTGTTCGCTCCACCCAGTACATGAAACTTTATGGTGAAGTGCTTTTTTTTCAAGTATGCAACACCTAAATAAATTCCAATCAGCTAATCAACGGATCATGAGGCACATTTATTTGTCAGAGAATTATTGAACAGCTCTACCACCAAGAATTTCCATTTCATCAGTGAATGAGAGTTGGCTGCGTGGTCACAAGAAATTGCTGTACAAGTTTTGCAGTTCATGCAACAATCCATTCAAATGGAGATCTATGTATTCTGGACTGACATCTGAACACTGTTTACTGAGATCTCTTTATTCTAGACTGACATCTGAACACTTTTTACAAATAATGGGAGGAATTCCACACACAGATATCAATAATTTTTTCCTTGCAGTAATACAAATCAATCATCAGAACGCAATGACATATCCTTCAACGTCAAGCACACGAAGCAGGAAAAAATTGAAGCATTTACTTGGAATTCATCAGACCAGTCTTGTAAGGTTTGTACACAAGGTGTCAGGATAACTCTTTCCTAAAGAATGAGGGTTTCATACAATGGATTTCATAAGGTGACTCCAACTCCATGTGTTTCATTTACTCATTAGTATACTCACAGATAGATAAAGGAAAATAGACCAATAAACTGAAATCCCTCCCATCTGCGTTGAATCTACCACGTGACACTGGCATGACTGGAAAGCTGCAACATTCTTATCCCCACCCCATGACCATGTTCACTAAAACCAAATAATACCCCCCCTTCAGAAAATGCACACCACTCTGAAAGGTACGACTATGCCACCGGTGAGCAGATCGGTATTTTCACGAGCTTGAACAGTGAGACACAATCAGTATTCATTGAGCTTGGTCAGTGGGACTGTAATGTAACTCAAACAAAAGAAGTTCTTTTTGCTGCTCAGAAAGCTGAACTTGTTCAAAATGACTGAAACAAAGGTTTTAATCACAGATGCATGGAATCATGGATCAGGTGAAGTGATCAAAATACTGGTCTAGCAGAGATAGGCTAAATGTCTCAGTCATGTAACATAAGCCTTATTGCTGATACCACTTGGGTGATTTTGCACAATGGTAGAAAGGCATTGTGGGAAGGAAAAGGGGGCAATGTTTGTTCCTTTTTCCTTCCAACAATGCCTTTCTACCATTGTGCAAAATTACCGTCATGCGGTATCAGCAATAAGGCTCATGGCTGTATTTTTAAACCCATGTTTTAACGTATCAGCACCTAGCCTAGGTGGACTCCCTGACCGGCCATAGGATGTTATGGAATGAAGACTTGCATCAAATCTGATACTGGGCAACGTCAGGGGGAAGTGTAATTCCATATACGGATGCTTGGCCAGGAATTATTCCCTACAGTGACCTATTATTAGCCGATAAAAAGCAAAAACCATATCTAGAAAAATTAAATTCAGGAGGGAAAAAACCAAGTCGGCTACTTAGAAAACACTTCAAAAATTTTAGGCTAGTGTCATGTTGCAGTCATAGGGTTTGTGCACAGGGTGTCAAGTGGCATCTGTGTTTGTGACTTTCCCCTACTCTGTTACTATGCATGGTTACTTGTACAGGAGCCTTCGTTTGTGAAAGTTTGAACCAACCTACCTACTTAGATTATTTATTCATTTTGTAAGCTGCTCGAAAAATTGCAAGATAAGGCACTGCACTGGAACTTACATCCCAATCTTCACTGGCATAGTTTTGATATTTGAAATCACCGCCACAGGAAACACTTTTCTAAAGTGCAAAAACGTGGACTGCTCACAGAATCACGCCCTCTATCTTTCGATGCAACTCCTCCTAGTATCAGGCTAGAGAGGGCGCTACACCCTAAATTGCCTCGGCACTCCTCAAAAAATAATTATTGCCTCTTTGGAGTTCTAAGTAGTGAATATTTGTTGAACAAGTTGATGCTATGATGATCCTCCTTAATTAAACTTGAACTAAATTTGAATTAGCAGAAATGATGTCACAAACCACCTCTGTAACATTCATGAGTCTGCGTAATCTGACATCATAAACGAGGTGAGTAATTCAGTACATACTAGTTTTATACAGTGGCCAAATAAGTCTTTTGTACAAGAAGTTGCTACTTTGCTGATCCTTTCTGGTGCACGTGTCGGTTCATAAGATCAATGACCAAATGACTCCCGCCAATGAATAAAGCCCGACAACGAGTGCCCAAATGTAGCGTTTTTTGGACTTCAACCTTGAACAGGAATTTCTGCGGCCAGCCTCCAACAGAGAGAAACCAATCTAGGGGTCCAGTTTATTATTTGATTAACAAGTATGCATGGCTTGTCGAGTCGCTTGCTAGCCAGATTATAAAACAATTATTCTGCCATCATCCCATCAAGAAAAAACAAATGCACTTGTTTGTTTTATCGCTAGGCTCTGAATCTTCTAATTAGTTTTCCGTTATAAATCAATTAGAATTCATCTAGGGAATAACTGGAAGAACAGTATTGAAGTTTTCAACGTGCCAAAAATGTGTCCTCTGGTAAAGATATTATAGTCAGACAATTTTCTAATAATATTGTGTAATAGGCCTATTCTCTTTTTCTCAGGCTTCTTGTTTCATGTAAGTCCTCGCGGGAACAGACATGAAGCAAAACAGTTAAAAGTGAGCCA
Organism: Acanthaster planci; assembly: GCF_001949145.1. Next base: position 901,536 of record NW_019091436.1, read on the forward strand.
AAATACACCTGTTTGCAACTAACTTGAAATCGAAAGCATGTGACTAATAGTACTTTTTTGGAATGAGGTTGGAAGATGGAGGGCATAAGACAATGCAATCATCATATCAATGTACAGCACTTATTTTGAGTGAAAATGAACTGCGTATAACCACTCAAAATCAACCGCCAATAGCCTCCACGATCTCGTACTGATTTTTATTGCCCGTCAAAAACCTGCATTTATTTTCATTTATCTGAAGTGTACACAAAAGGAGACGGAAACGACATGAATGGGTACCAGGAACTTAAAGCTCAAAAAATAACTCCGTGAAAAAGATGATTGACATCTTAAATATATCAAAGATAATGAGTTACGATTTTGCCGCTTAACAGATAACTGACAAATGGTCTAATTACTGTCCACACTGACTTGGCGAGTTCTTGGCGAATCATTATTGCGAGGCCTGTTCTATAAATTGAAGCCGTCTACCCTTGGAATGGTTTACTTCTATGCCAAATTAGGCTACAGTCCTACGTACCAGCTGCTCGAGCAATTTTGTGCAGCCTTATAACGATAATCACATAGTCAAAGAAATAATTTATTTGTTTCGGTCACACCATTTTATTTGCTTGTTCATTTCTCTACCATTTTCTTCTGCTGTTTTAATTCTTGTATCCATTACGTCATTAAATGAAATTGTGTTGTGTTGTCTTTTGACCTATTTACTCTCGTTAATGCTTGATATGAGAAAAATGCAGTAAACCCCGAACCTCTACGAAATTGAAGTCAATTTCATCAAATTGTCACTGACTGCAAAAAGGTGTAATTGACCTTCACACCAAAGTCGTTTGGGTAGTAATTTACGGACCTCTTCATTGCAAGAGAGCTGTGAGGGACAGGATTTTAGCAAGCTGTTTGCGACTGAGGATTGTAAGTCCTTTTGGAAACCTGTTTAGTTTGACGTTGGTCATCAATAATTTTAAAAGTTGAATCAATTATAGGCCTACAGCATAATTGTGAACAGGCTAACGTGATCTACAACTTTTTTTCCACTTAGGAGCCAGGTAGTCGAAGTGTGCGTATTCTCACTTTTGTATGTCGCTTTTTCTGACGCAACGTAACTTAGGCTTTCTACAGATAACCATATAAATGGGTTCTTCAACGCATCGACTTTTGTCGCAACTATGTAACAAATCATACACTGAAAGGTAACAATTGATTTTCACAAGAATGTGGTATGAAGACAGGCAGAATCCCTCCAAAGCGAAATCCAAACGAATATCACATGAAATTTATTATCTCCACTAAATTTCACTACGCATTACTACCTAGTCAAAACGATCGAATGATCGCTACTTTAACAGACATAATTATTACAAAATTTGACCAGATTCACATCCACTGCATTTTATTACATGCAGGCAGGCTAACGTGATCTACAACTTTTTCCACTTGTAGGTTCCACAAGTCGACATTACGTGTTTCGCAACTATGTAACAAATCTCACACTGAAAGATAACAATTGATTTTTACAAGAATGTGGTATCAGTGAAGACAGGCAGAAAATGCAAAGGAATATCTTCCATTGATTAAATTTCATTACAAATTAGCGTCTAGTCAAAAACGGTCAAAGAATTGCTACTTTAACAGACATAATTATTACAAAATTTGACCTGACTCATATCCACTGCATTTTATTACATGCACGGTAAAAGACATGCAGAAAATACACCATTTACACTCGTTGGTGCATGCGATGTTTTATTCTATTTTAACTAGTAATAGTTTATCTTATTTATCACACTACGGTGTCACAAAAACCAGGTCAAAGCGAACGACAGAATTTTAAGTAATGATCTTAATTATCTGTATACAAATGACGTACAAAGTGGCATTCTTGCATTGTTACAACGCTGGCTGAATTATTGGTTCGTATCTTAGTGCAAGTGGATTCTAAAAGATCATTATTCACTAATAAATTGCAAATTCAACGACAAATTTCCACTGATGATCCCAACTGCAAAATAATAGATTTTGGAAATTGGAAAATGTTTAAAGTGCCACTACGGGGCTTTCATTAAATAGTTCATAGTGCAGTATAGTGTATGTAAAAATCACTTTCAAAAAACATCGTCAATCATACAGTATTATTATACCGCATACATTGTATACTTCCAGTGATCAGGTTGAGCACCTGAAGTTGCTCTTCAAGATGTCGATTAATAATGGTCCTTGAAATGTGTAAAATAAAATTAACAGATGTACTGAAAGTCTCGATGCTATTTAACAAGGTCTAAGCTTGTGGAGTGTCTCCTTACAATCCTTTCGGAAATGCCTGTTTGCCAGTCCGTAGATGAGTGGATTGACGGCATCGTTCAGAAAGAGCAAGTAAGAGATCTTGGCCATAATAAAAAAGAACTCTGTAGAGGGAAGGGGACCACCAAACAGAATCGCTGCATACGAGATCAAGTTGGTCCAGTGGGGGGCCCACGACAGCAAGAACACTATGCTAGTGACCAGCAGCATTCGTGTAGTTTTCCGTTGCAGGCCCGACTCAGGCGGTTTGGGATTAGGGGGCTCACGTGTAATGTTTACATCGCTAATGGGTGCCATGTGTTCAGCGTGAGAATTACTTTGAGAAGTGATTGTTTCGATTGGCTGGGTTAAGCGGCTTTGAAGACCGAACATGGCCGCTCCGGGTTGCAAATTTACGACGTCGTTGGAAATCGAGGGGCCAGGTAAAACGCAATTTTTGGCGTTTGGTTGTACTGCTTTAACGACGTCATCTCTTGAAAGCGCAGGCCCTACCGACACATTTGTGGCAGATGATTTCGAATTGTTTGAAATCGTCTGTCTTTGAATTGAATGCTTTTCTCCTTGCTTGGCAGTCTCCCTTCGTGGCGCTCTGATGCCAACCTTGACGTGATTCCGGATGGTTCGGTACACCGTCCCATAGCAGACAACTATCATTACCGTTGCAACGAGGTAACTGGTCAACTGCAACACCACTGTGAATACCCCAATGCTATGGCTACCGGGCCTTGAAAAGACCACAACAGCCACTTGAATACTGGTAATTGTTAGATGAAACATAACAATGACCAGAACGGCAACTATCGCTCTTCGAAAGCTAAGAAGTCGCTTGCTCCGTCGGCAGATACAATCATAGCGATCAAAGGCAATCAGGGAGGTCAAGCTTACTGACACACCGACGGCGGAAAACAGAAAACACCGGAGGACAGCTATCGGGACAGGGGTTGCTCCGATGCCGAACACGCAGCTGCTGATGATCGGGTGTACAAGAAACACGCAGGAGAAGAGGTCCGACCAGGCCAGCGAAATGATCATGATGTGGGTGGTCGTCTTACGGGGCTTGCTGTAGTATACGCTGAGAATGAGAGCATTACCAGGGATACCAAACAACATGACCAGCAAGCAGAAGACAATATGAAATACGTCACCCCCAATGTTACACGGGGAAATCTGTGTTGCGTCCTCCCAACAATCCACGCAACCCGAGTCTGAAATACTCAGATTTGAAGGCATCTTCTCTCCGCTTCTCAGTGAGGAAAATCGTACATCTGACTCTAGAACGTCGCGGAATCGATATTGTTTTGTACAGGCACTCCAACAATACGACGAAGATGGGCTTCTTTCTATTCTACCACAGTAAAACGGACTCAACTCTGCCTTTTCTCGATATCGACTCTTCCAATGCTTGCAGGGGTTCGTGTTTAACCTGGATTTCAGATAGAAAGCAATCCTGTACACGTACATCATACTAAGCACGATTACGCCCCACCCAGAGACGTGGTGCGGGAGATTGGAAAAACAGCCAATCACAAGGTGTGGTGCATTGGGTTTTCAGTGAGCAATTTTATACCTTCTAACAGAAATACGTGGCTTGGCTTGGAACCCACCCAGAGAGAGTGCGGCATGTCTTTTTTAATATATTTATTTTCCTTACTTTTGCTCATCCTGGACTTCCCCCCGCCGTACCGAATAGTTGTATCTATTTCCCCCAACCTGTAGTCTTTGCCATTTGTTAAGTATAATTTTACCTTTGTTCTGTCCGTAATTTGTCCTGTTCTGTCATTGGCCGAATAAATTATAATGATAAATTATAATTGAAAAACCAGGTTGTGCACTGAAAGTTACGCGCGTTTCTCGATGGGCCTTCTCAGTTCATTCTACCTGCACTGAGGGCCATCCGAGATTAAAACCATCACTTAAACTTTCCCAGACTGTAGTGTTTCATTTTGTAGCGACAATCAAAAACAATGTCTTTTCCTTTACAAGCACTTCGTTGTTAAAATACCGGAAGTACCAACACTGCTGTTTGCGAGCTGAAAGCAAGTTCTTAACTACACAGTACTGGACAACTGCAACAGGCACCTGACGGCATTCACACATAACAACAAAGACTGAAAGATGTTTTAATACATTCCTTTAATAAACGCTTGTGTAAAGCTACTGGAACTTCACACTTTCGTGAAAAGTGAGCAGTTTATTTTCATTTCAGATCTCGTAATTACATCGATGAACTTGAAAAGTGTATCCTTGTCACTGATGTGATTTAGAGCGCTGTATCCTCAAGGTTACTGTTAATTTAAATAATGTGAAAATTACATGAAATAACTTTAATTCATAACATGTACCTCTATTCCTCTACCTTTTCGATCAGATTTTCTACATTCTCCATTGCAGATAAGGTGTGCAAGGCATGACATGAAATATTTGCTTTATACCTAACGATAAATCGGAGTCCAGACATGTACTCACTGATGATTAGAAGAGCGACTGTAACCAGGATTTGTTGCTCCGGTATCCAGCACGCAAAATCTGGTCTTTTTATCTTTTTAACAGGTTTTCTCGCTACGGTAGTTTTTTAAGGAAATGGTATACGGTATTATCTAACTACAACCACACAAACCATTCTATGAACTGACATACGATGAAAAGCGGCAGTTCCTGGTGACATCTAGAGTGCCGTCAAGCAATTTGTTAGTGTTTCACTATCATAAAAGCAGTCAAGAAAATGATTTACAGTCAATATATAGCCAGACCGTCTGATCCGTTATTAGTAATTAAAACTCGAGCAACTCCAGCAAAATTGAGATTCGGACAAAGAGGCTTTCAGACCTACAGATTGATGGAGGCCTACGGGAGTAATTTTTAATGGACATCTGCATTTAGGATATCATTTACCTAGAGAACTCGAAGAAGGGGCACACAATGACATTTATGCTACAGATTATTCACAACCAGTTAAAAAAGATTTTAAGACTCTGATGAAAGCCATTTTGCCGCCTTTCGAGGCAAATAAGTAAGGAATGATACAAATTCTGTATAAATTTATGAATCATTTCTGACGTTGGCCACTGTTGCACCCCGGGGGAAGAGGCCAACAGTGGCCATGCATGCCGTCCAAAAATAGCCAGATGGCCGAAAAAGCCGGAGACAATGGAAAGTTTTGTAAACTTAACACTAATAATTTTCAATGATACAGAAACAAATATTTCGTTTTAAATAGGAAAGAATGTAACCTAGAAATCAAAACATTAACTTCAAATAACATACATGGACGTATAGCCATGTTACATATGTTGCTTGTCACTAACTACCTGCCGATAACCGGTTGTGCGTTCCTGGAGTTCGATCGGCCGACCCACGAACGAGAAATCCGGCTGTTCATGAACATGTGAGAAAACGCCACGCGAACTCAGCCAATCCGCAATGAGCAAAAGCAACCCCCCATCGGTGGAAAAGAGCCATGTTGGTAGGGGTGTTAATTTTCTTGGTATTAGCGACGCAGCAGTATAATGCGTGCATTTCACAGTCGTTCGTAAACCAGCGAAGTGCAGTTTCCGCGAACGGAGTCCCCATTTGCGTCCTCTCTTGGTCCAACTTGGGGGCGCAATATTGCGATCGTAGTCAGTGAAACCAGTATTATAAACGGACAAAGCCACCGACAACAGTAACATGCGTAAAAGAACCCCCTGATTATCCGTGGGAGCACAGGCGAATCACCAAGGTCGAAGATACAGTCTGGTTTAGTGGCATGGACGAGAAGCAGTCAGGCAGAGAGATCAGCTCACGCCAGCCCCATTATCAAGACATTGGTGGTGGTCTTTCGGCACTTACACACGGATGATGAGAAAGTACCCCAGTACGCGAAAGATTATCGCCATTGGAAATGGTTATCTCCTATTTCAGTGAGTAATATTTCTTTCGTTCGTTACACTGAGACTACCATCAGCTCAAAACAACTGTAAGTGGACTAGTCCAGTTATACTTTTTTTACATTTACATTAACTTTAATTTTTGTTGGGAAATATAAATTTCTTTGTAAGGTCTCCCCTAACTGAAAAGTTTGCCATAAATCAACTAAATTTAATTTTACTTGTTCATGCACAAATGTAAACACATAAGAACCAAGAAGAAATAACGATATCAGAAGGAAAGGCAGCAAAAATCACTCACAGAGCAAATCAATACAAGAGCGACAAAAGCAAACAAAACATGGAGAAAATTAATTCATGGAGTAAAACTGAATATAGTTAATCAATAAAAACATACCAGTTACACATAATCAAACATACTGTAACTATAATTCAACGAGCATGCGAGTAATGGCGCCATTTCATAAACGCGCGTAAATTGCGGAGAGGTCGTTGAAACTGTACAGCAGGAATAAAACGATGTAAACAGATGCTACATTATATATGTATGGAACGGACCAAAACGTCGGTTCCCGAGGTGGGTCGCTGAATATTGTCTTTGCAGTCATATTAGCTGTTGTTATGTGGCCATAGGCTTGAGTCAAGGCGGAGCGCTATAGGGTTAGCCACTACCGTGTTAGAGTTATCGTAATTCTTGTATAGTGTGTTTCTTTCGTAAAATTTCTACCGCATACAATAAAATATGACTAGTGAAACCATACTCATGAAATTAAATCATACATTTTCTCGTCGATAAGCTACGGGTCGAGTTCTAACGTTTTCTGTTAAAATATGTCAGCTGATATAAGGTGGTTTGACTATTTGACTCGGTAGCTACCTACCTGACAGGCAGGGTAAAGATTAATGAAATTTACAGTTCTGGAGAACTTCTTTGCAATCCTTTCTAAACTGCCTATTTGCGAGTCCATAAATAAGCGGATTGATAGCACTGTTCAGGTATTCGAGGTATGCAAACTTCTCCAACAGGTAAGCTATTTTGTCAGGTATCTCAGCTCCTCGGATGGTGGCAAGCAGAGATCCCACGTAGATCCAATAGGGTACCCAGGCCAGTAGGAACACCACATTGGTTACCAGTAACATCCGGGTTGTCTTCCTCTGCAGGATCACAGTGGAGGCTCTAGGCACTGCAACAGCCGAGCAATGTTTGTTACATTTGGCGGTAGAGGGCGCTTTAGGGTCGCTGTCTCGCGGAGCGCAGAGCTTGTTAACTGTGTTCTTGAGTGTAGCTTCGTTGTCCACTGCTTGACAGTCGCGAGTGGAGGGGCCTGGCTCGCTGTCTTTGTGGGTGAAATCAGGAGGATAATGCACTTGACCATTGGCATTTGCGTTGCGTGGCAGACCGGGGAGCTTAGAACCATCGTCACAAGAGAGCGCAGTCACTGGAGTCATCTCTATGGGTACAGACTCGTTCCGAGATCGCTGAGGTCTGGACTCTGTCATAGATACATTCCTGACCTTGACGTGATTCCGAATGGTCCAACAGACCGCAGTATAGCAAAGAACGTTGTTGACTGCTGCAATTGCATATCCAATGAGTTGAACCGAAAGCATAACGACTGGAATCAGGAGGTTGTTTTCATTTTCAACCTGAACGGCAAAGTACAAGCCTGTTGTTGCCACGGAGTAGACAATCGACAGCAAAATGGCCACCAAAATCCGCCGGTAGTTTAAAATGCGATTTAGGGGCCGACAAACGGAGTCATAACGGTCGATAGCAATCAGGCAAATTAACTGCACCGAGACGGTCACAGAGGACAGCAGGAGGTATCGAAGTATGACGATGGGCGTAAATGATTCGCTGATACCAAATATGCAGTTGGAGAGGATTGCGTGTACCAACAGCAGGCAGGTCGCAAAGTCGGTCCAGGCCAGTCCCATGATCAGGACGTGGGTGGTGGTCTTCCTAGGCTTGGCCCAGTAGACACGGAGGATGACGCAATTACCAGGCACGCCAAACAGAATAACGAGAGAGCAGAAAACAATATGTGCGATGTCGCCTCCAACATGACATTCATTTGTGGGTCTGCTCGTGGTCAGGCTACCGGGCGAATATGTGTGATTAAGATATGAAGACATTTTCAAACAGTCTTGCTTGACAAAACTAGAATATTCAGTTTCAAACATCCGACCTTGTTGACGACAAATACGACTAAAATGTGGTTGAATCACCAACGGTGTTTTTCGTCAATAAAACCCTGGCTGGATGCCAATCAAAACTGCAGCTGATAGTTTTGGTCCCGCCCACCTCCGATAACAGTGGTCGGTTTCAGCTCTTCAGGATCGATGATGGAGTGTTGCGCTGAAAAACCAGGATAGACTGATAAGTTATTGTGTGTATCTAGACTACTCCATCATGTAATGAACTCGCACTTTTCTGTCTTGCAGACAGTCTATATAACATAAAAGTTTGCCTCCACTTCAGGAGGGAATGAAAACAGACAGAGTCCTAAAATAAAATCAAAGGAGAAAACGGATTTTTCTTTCTTGATTATGATTATGTCTGTGCTGATGAAAAAGTTAATCAGGAGGCTACTAATAGACAGAAACTTATTACATCAAACGTTTTGACCCAAAGCCTATTTTAACATGCAACACAGCAATTAACTGTCTTGTAGGTGATAGATATTTAACGATAATCGAAGGATGTGAAGCACAAACTTGGAAGGACACAGAATATTATTGGGATCGAAATCTTGCCTTTTGACTGCTTTTTATCAAGACAAACTGAGCAGCTTGGCTGCATGCAAAAAGAGACCTACCCTTGCTCACTTTTTTCATTACTGATGGAATGCTTTTTAAACCACTTATCACTTGTCACAAACATCTGGACATTTTCCAGATTAATATGTTGCGCCTTAGTGTCAAAACATGAGAAATGGATGATTCTGTGATAATGGCAGAGTGAAATTACTACGACTACACAGCGACTCGTGACGGTGCAAATTGCATTAATTCAGTATTTTTAGTAATATTGTCTGTGCTTTCTTTTAAGGCATTTAACATTCCTCTTGGTAAGATAATTATAAGCTGTTAATATTTATTT
>NW_019091436.1:920114-960120 GCF_001949145.1 Acanthaster planci
TGAGTAGTGATGAATCCCTACGTGACTCTCGCAGTGAATTTGATGCTCATATCAATGTACTGAATGAGAGTGAACACTCCAATGAAGTTACAGAACTGAAGGAAACAGTCCAGAGACTGCAAAGGACAATAAATTGTTTAAATGAAAAAAATTAGCAAAAGAAGTTCATAAATACTTTGGAAAACGATGATTCTTTGACGAAACACTATACTGGTTTTCCAAGCTACTCCCTGTTATTGGCCCTGTTGTCTTTCCTGAATCCAGGCGATAATTGTGAAAATATTATTGCCTACACTCCTGACAGAGAAACTGTACCGCCATGCTCTGTATAGGATGCATTGATCAAGAAGCGCCGCAAAGAAGACCCTAAGACTCGACCCTTATAGGCAACCTCTGCCTTCAATGTTGGGTTGAGCAACTTATTCAAACCATGTGTGATGAAAGGCGAAAGCATAAAAAATTCTCTCACCCGTGTCTGTTGTGCAACCTTGTGGTCGTTTTCTGATCAAACAAGAATGTTCAGACGCTGTCGGGTGTGGGTCCACTTTTGACCCTCCAATGAGAGCCGAGATATGTTGGACCATCTCACAGCTGAGGCGGAATTCCACCTCCCCCAGTGAACTCAGCCAATTCTTTTAGAATCCAGATATGTATCTGAATACCCTCATTATATATAGACCTACACAACATCTGTAAATATACATGTATAGGCCTATATATAAAATTTCAGGAAAGATGACTACCAAGCGTTGTTCCGTTTAAACCCAACCTGAAGAAATGCGAAAAACTCGTGACCGCCGTCACAATCATGATAGATAAAGATTTTCGAACCACAGGACCTCCAATTGGCAATCAAATTATTTATGAAGCTTTTATAGTTTCTCAAAGCATGAGAGAATTAGTCGACCTGGCCTTGTGAAAGGTTAATGCATTGTTGCGATTGCGTGCCAAGGGGGAATCCTTACTCCCTCAGTCAATCGCACACCTTACACACCGCAGTATATAGTAAGACCAACTTGCTTGACGTTAGTAGTTGTACCTGTTGAATTGGGCCTCTTTGGAGACCACACGACCCGACCTACATCCGCTAAGGTTGTAGCAAAGATCTCATAAGGTATGAGGAAAAGCTGGAACCAAACCCGGGTGCTGGATCGTATCGATAATGAACGGCCAATGTCGCGGAAACCGTGTGGTCAAGTGATACTCAGATGTTATTAAAGCACGGCGGGGCTGGTATAAATCTGCCGAATTTGGAACAAAGTGCAGGTGGACATGGACAGTTTTTGTAACACTGCATTGAACTGAAATCAACATAATTATAAATGGCAATTTTAGCACAAGACTGCCAGTCATACTCAAGCCCCAAATTATATGCAGATCGTCACACACATATCGGCAGATTGCCGATCCCCACATATCGCCACCCTGGCTGTGCTTCTACTCTGATGAAGCTGGATTAACTTCTCCTAGAATTCTAGGAATGGGCTTAGCTGGTGTAAAACACAGAAAACTTATTTGTACCATCTCCCTTCTGTGACGTCACGCCGTCATTCCTTTGCTCATTACATTGAGTGGAATATTCATGACCTTGGGTACAAGCAATGTCGCGGCAAATTTCCTACCAATGCATATGGTAGATAGCTATAACCTGGATTAGAAGGAAAAAAACGAACCATTCTGATCACATTACGTTATTTTAATCCCGCCAGATCAATATTGCACAAAGCTCCACTCACGGCTTACAAAAAATTACCCTGGGCAAAAAGATATCAATAATGTTAAAAAGTACTGTACAACACACTTATACATCATTTGCAGAAAAAAAATAATAACTTGTGTGACAAAAACTGACTAAAAGATTACCTACCATAAATCGGTAGACCTATGTTTTAATGTTACGCCCAACGGAAGGACTGTTATCGGGGTTTGATAATTATGCCTGTATTACAACAGTATTTAGTAATGTTTTGCTTTGCATGTGGTTCCATGGAAGCCGTATGCTGACTCGGTCAAGTCAAACATTGGGGTGAAATGGGGAAAATGTTAATTTCTAACAATTTGAAATTCATCTCCTGAAAATATTGTGAAGATTTTAGGCTTTGTTTGCTAATTTAGGAAATTCAGAGGAAAGTTTCCGAATCCCTGCAGGGATACTCATTTGTCTTTTAAAAGACGGACAAAAATATTAATCCCTGCGTTGTTGGCGATTTCGTAAACTTCGGTTGTGAACCGTTGTGGTCAAATATGACCATAGGTAGTATACTTCTACATTATCACAATTTGCGCAACGATATATCTAAAAAAAAACATATAATGAAAAATACAAAGATTAGAGCTGATCGAAGTAAAATCGACACTGTATTGAAAACAGAAGGACTAAAAGGTAAATTCCTAACTATTCACAAGTACAGCTAGCAATCCATCTTTTTATATCCCTCGTCATGGATATTCCTTGTGCGCATGCGCATGTTACTTTCCTGTGAAATCGTTTGGCAAAGCATACACTGGCGCAAGCCACATTACGTACTACTAACCACGTCATAGGGAACTACATAGTTTAGGCCATTCCACGTTTGTAACACGGCCGTCAAAGATCATCTCGGCTCTGTGTGGAACGAGCCGTCATTGTCAGTGTCTTGAAATGTTGTGTAAGTTGATCTCAAGTGTTGTAAGACTTGCGGTACATTACCTATATGAAATTTCAATTACTAGGCCTACAGATCAAAATTGAAAGGTTTAAGTGAAATCTACGAAACGGACACGTTCAAAATAATGTTTTCCTACGTATATTGTTCATCTACACACTAAAAATACACAAAATGAAAGCATTAAGCTGTATTTTCCTCGTTCCGGTTTTGAACGTCAGACCAGCGACAGTCTAATTTGTGAAGGCAGGACGAATAGCAGTTGTACACGTTAGCAGAGAAAAATACCACTTATCATCAAAAAGTATTAATTTAGAGTTACAGTTTGATTCATCGACATCCGTCGTGTCACATTGTCCACGAGGTACGGACACGACAACTTTCCAAATTCTATTTAACCAGCACACAACAGTTACCTTTGAAACTGAATTTACGACCGTCCGAATCCAAGCGCCAATAGCCGTAATTCTAATGCAGCTTGCTGTATAATGAGCCTACTCTTGTTACGTACAAAGATGCCACCACACACGCTCGAGCCACACATTGCTGACTGGCTAAGCTAGCACGCGTATGTCTATGCCGATCACTTCTGCCAATCAATCACGCACAAGAAGCTGGATGCTGTTCTCCGCTTTTGCGTCAAGCTGGTTCTCACTGGCCAGTTGGAGTTCACTCCGGAAATCTATCGGCTGTCTAGCCTCGGCCCTATCAGGCTGTAAACTTCAGGTTTTCATGTCAGATGCGAATGTCGCCGTAGATTCCCTGGCCATGATATAGTACACTTTCGATGCTTCCTTACGGAATGTTGCCGATCCTCTTTGCTGAAAAGCTACAAATTCATTCAGTTACATATTGGTACTATTTACCTTCATAGTCGTGCTGTTAACCTTAGTTAACAATTTCAGTATCGTGAAATTTAGTCCAAAGCTCTAAAAAGGTGCATGGGGTCCGGCAATCGGGTAGAGAGTTCCCTAACGCGGTAGACTTGAACAAATCTCAGAAAATCCCACATGACAACATTAAAGAATTTCTTTCAAATTGATAAATTCTGATAATCAGTATTACCTTTAATACCCACATAGGCCCTGACCAACTAAAACTTTGTGAGCCACTAATTTTCTTACTAAATCATTGTGCACATCGAAAAAATGGAAAATCAGGTCAAGAGAGAATTTCATTGGAACTTTTCAGCATGCACGTTACCGAAAGATTTGTAATCGGGAAAGAGCTTGAAGAAATTTGAAGTAAAAATATTGCTCCAGCAAGACGCAAGAGGCGACAAATCAAATATACCACGTTAGGGGCCACACCGGCAACTAGGGTAAATAAACAAATACCACCATCGTCGTCCATTATCCGGATCCCATTACCCAAAGCGCCTTCGGAAATCTCGCAGATTCATCGTGGCTGTGGACAGGCTCGCGGAAACAATGTCAAATCCAAACTGCTGCTTCACCGATAGCGTGAAATGGCGAATCTGACTGAGCACGGACGTACGTCAGACTAGGGCCTGTGATGGCAGCATGTTATCCACAGAGCGATACAAACACCTGTCTCTATACGTGCGAAGGGGTGTGGACGAAATTTGCTGACGGGGTGTGGTAGCCAGCGTTTTGCCTCCTCTTCCGTCGCCGGTAACAGAAGCAAGCCACAGAGAAGATAACCAGCGGAATGAAGACAAAGGACAAGCCGACCAGGAGGAGTACGGTACTTTTGGGTCCACCCACCATAGCCAGGAACAACCCTGCAAAAACCAAGGAGAGAGTGATCTCTTACCAAACTAGGTACGAATTAATTCCCCTGTTGGCCATCTAGATCACACATTTCCACGTTGTACGTCTTCCGTCTTGATGGCAGGGTAGCATGCTTGGAATGAATATTGACAAACTATTAAACAAGCACCTACGTCATTAATTTTTGCAAGGACAGAAAACACCTTCCTAGTCTAGCGTCAAGCCCTTCCCTGTAAAACTTAATTGCGATAGAAGAAAGCATCATCAAACCAATATGAATTTGCATCTTAAGGAGCATGCCAAGTACATTCTATCAATGGGCCACCGTTGCTCAACGCGATTGATATTTTACCTATATACAGTTGGGTGACATAAGCTGTTTGCACTTTTAGCATAATTCTTCCCAGACGGAGGCCAATGTACCCGGTCTGACCAATAACTGACGTAACCGGCTGTTTATTGAAAATATGCAACTTTTAAAAATCTTTTGCACGATGCACTTGACATAAACGTATGAGAAAATATCAGATCTGAGAGAAACTTGTTTGCATGAGAAATAAATCGACAAATCTTATTGGTGACGGGAGTCATTTTTGGAAGATTCTTTGATTGAAATCAACATTGAAATGTTTCCTCTTCGTAGCACTGCCAGAGGCGACAAAAGATAATCTGGAAGGGAGTGAAAGATTTGAGATGTCTATCTTGACTCGAGGGAAATAAACTTACCAGCAGGCAAGATAATGATGAAGTAGATGCAGGCCACAATTCCTAAGGCCAAACCAGGCCCGCAGCACAGTCCCCAACAACGGTTGGACCCTATGGAATAGAGAGAGGGAACCAGCCTACGGTTATTTCTTGCAGGATGCAAGTGCAATGAAGGGATACGTAGAGTGTCAAGACCACACCCATACGAACCAAAAGGAACTAAACTCTACCGAAGGAACCGAAATGGCACCAAAATCAGCCAAATCGAAGCAGTACAAAACTGGAGTGAAACAACCGAACCAAACCTAATCGAGGTACACGGAACCGAACCAAAACACACAAAATAACGAGTTCATAGCCTTCCAAAAAACACTCGTTCTGCACAACACGTGGCCGCTTTTAAATTTCAGTCATTCTCCTCTATTGCCCCCGGGCCCGCATTTTTACTTGAAAACACACGGCCTGTCGTCTGAATAAACAACCGGGCTCTGACAGAGAATGGCGAGGCATGCGTGAGAGCTTCAATATCCACACGAGGATTGGGGAGGGAAAGAGACGACTCGAGTTGCCATGGAAACTGCTTTTCCCTTTCGCCTTTCAAGTTTTCAGGCCTCGCGTAGTAATATTAAGCAGCCATTACGAGCTGAGATTGCCTAAAAGGATAATACTGTATAGGTTATAGTTTAACTGGATGACAGAAACACCATCTGTCGCAGTTGATTATTCACTTACAGGTACTCTTTGTTTTCCCAATAATAGTTAAAAATTGCACGGTGATTCAAATGAGTTCCTCTTTTGCCTTATTTTCTCAACACTGATGATGAAAAGTGCTATTTGCTTTGTACACGTTAGTCATAGGTAAAATTGCGCTTTATATTGCAGGACTTCACCTCGAACGGATTATGGTCTTACAGTACTTTTTGCCACTGGAAAGGAAAGTGTTGATAGAAATCTTCAATAAATGTTCTTTTTCAAAGAAAAAAAAACAAATTAAACAAATTCTCTGCTTGAGTTGAAATCGAGAACTTAAGAAGGTTTTTAATGTATACCCCCGTGAATAGGGAAATATGAGACTTCGATTGAGGATGTAAAATAATCCAAGATGTCACTTTTCAATTACACACACTCAAGCACAAATTCTGGGCTCGTTCTCTATGCCTCAACACTAATGCATCATGACTGTGGGCAGGAACGGAAATCAAGGACAGTCGATGTATCTGTAGGCCTATGTGTAATTCTTCAGCATCGAGAACAGAATTAGGGGTTCCAGTCAAGTTCCCAACAAAAAAAAAGCCGGAAAACTACTACCACATAGCCAACTTTTCAAAATGAGAAAAAAGGGAATGTTGATTTAAACGCATTTAAACTGGAATTTAATAGATATCCCCAGAGTTTTTTTATTGCAATGCTCACGTTGTTTATCAGATCTAAGGGCAAATGAAACTACAGCTTGACAAAAATGGACAAAATAAGCGGAAACATCTGAGGGGGAAATATTTCTTCCAAGTCTCATTGAGAGGTGTCATGGAAAATATGCGTGGTTTGGAATGCATTATGCTCAAAATGAAGGGACTGGAATTTTTTAATCTGAAGTTGTTGTCAGATACGCGAAAAGAGCCATATGGCGGAGTTGAGAAGAAATATTTGACATCGATACACAAGGCTTTATATCCTTTTTTTTGTTACAATGCTTCACCTTCACCGATTAGTATCGACCACAGAACCGCTGAATTAGTGGACTCGTGTCGTGGCTGAATATCTGTAAAAATATTCTTTACAGAGTAAGAAACAGCTGAGAAACAGTTGGAAGCGACTACCTGGCCGCAACATTTATAATTAGCTGTCGCTGATGAGCAAAACAGCCTGCTTCTAAGCCAATTTGACATAATAGTACAGTTGGCTTAAGTTACGTCTTACGGTACCCCTACACAATAAGATTATGAGATTGATATACAAAACCCTGTGTGTACACTAATTAGGTTACGACGTATACTTAATATGGGAAGATAAGATTTCAGTTCAGTTTTAAAAACCCTACACCTTTCGAACTCGTTCCCACACTGAATGTAATGAGTTGGGCCAGCAGCACTAGGCCAATATAATTTTTGATCTTATATAGGCTATGAATAATCTTACAGAGTGCTGATATTTTCAAAATTTAATTCACAGTTTTTGTTGAAGACATTTCTGTACAGAGGGGGCCATCAAAAATTTGGCCATGCCGTGGATTTGCTTTTTCATTTGAAGCACGCCCTTTTACAAATTACATTTATTAGTATCTAGTACCGTGAAGGAGAAGCTGTCAATGATGACGACAATTTATCAATTCTTCAATTGTGCTCCTCTATTGGCAAACAACTAACACGCTATTATGCTTCTAAAATTAAGCATTTTCGGCGATTCTTCAGTAAGCTTGTTTTGGGTATCAAAAGTGATGGGAATGAATTCGACTACAGAGCATGCGTCAGCGTGACTCTACTCTCTGTCGGGGGGTAATGTGAGCCTGTCTTACGGGGGAGGTAGGTTGAGACGACTGATGCAACTGTTTATCTCGTGTTGCTTCAGATTTGGTTAGAATTACACTTGACTCGTGAAACAAGAGCCAACGCTGGTACCACTGATGGAGCCTCGAGTGTCTGCAGGAAAGGTGTTCTTTTTATGGTAAAATCACTACATATTTCTTATTATTAGCCATTCAGATCTGAAACCACCTCCATGAAAGGATCAAACAGTTGTGGAATATGAATTTACCATGATGCTTCTAATATCACAAGCAAGTGCCAATCTACTCAGTGATAAAAATTTCACAAACTGCGTTTACAAAACACAATCTTGCTACCTCTTTGTAAATGCACACAATTATTTATGTTTATAGAAGGTAAGTATTACACTTCAAATTCCTAAACTTTAGAAATCTATTTTGAAAATTCTATCCATCAATACCAAATAATTTTTCTATCATAATAAAATCGCTTCAATGCCTTATTAGCATTCAGCATTCTATGGATACATTAACTTCAGAAGAATTTCAATCCACGTTATTGCGACTTGACAGTCCTAGACGAAATGTGTGTGTACAACTAATTGAATTTCCCCTTTTTGATTATTTGCTTCACGGACCAGTAATACCCTCCAGCACTTTCCTATCTATGCACATATCTCAGCAAAGATCTGGTCAAATTTTCCCCTTGTCCGCGGCGTACGGAATGTCAATGGGGCGATTTGGGTCGCTATCGTGGCGAAGTGTTACAATCCAGCGTCCCCTGTGACGCTCCTGAGCGGACGTTAACGTCATTCCGTCGAGATGTAATCTCTGCTCGGTCGTCTACCGTTATATTGCTGGTGCTTTTTGTGGGACTGTGCAGTGGCATCGATCGGAGAAAACATCCCAACCCGGCCCAATTTAGAGAGCACATTCATATCATAGCTACATTGATTGCCAATCGATGTTTACCACTTTGAGTTTAGTTTGACCTCGTGCATAATGGCCGGTAACGGCACAAAATGGGCAAGTGGCTGCTTTATTTAGACTAAAAATGGTAAAACTGATTTTTTACTGTTTAGGTTACTATGTCTATTACAGTTTCACGTTTGTACACGTTTTCAATGACTAATGCATTCACGTGCGTTTTTCAAACTTTCTAAACTTGGTTGATGTAGAGACCATCCAAAGTGCTTGAAACTACCGGCAACGCGCAGCCACGTATAGAGGTCGTTTCTTATATGCTCCTAATGCCATCAGCCCGTTATGAAACGCAGCACGGTACAAGATCTGCACGGTACAAAAGGAGTACAAGAAGAGTGAAGCACACCAAAATATGAGCCAGCAGGCTAAATCTCTCCCATGGGATGACATCGTTCTAAGTCTTCCTCGTGCTGAACGATAAGGTATAAATAAATGAAATATCACCTACTCTAAATCCCCGTAAAAAATTCATATTCTTGAACCATTAATCACCTTTTACAAATTTTATGCGAAAAGAAATGCGTAAATAAGCTGGGTTTATTTGGCAAGATTGTCTAGACGGCGACCTTACTTTAAGAGGCCGCGTCTTGCGACTACCTTGCGGCCATTTAATCATTTTGGCACAGGCGGTTTTAATAATGGAACGATAGGAGGAACAAGTTCCGCTTGTTACAAGAGAGTGTTTCAACGGTATTGATTCAAGCAGTGAAAATGGTTCAAGCAGTGAAAATAGTACGGAGGCACTTCATAGGAAATTTTGCGGTGACATACGAGCTGCTGCAGATGTACCTTGGATCGACGAACTGGCCTTATATCCAAATCGGCCATATTGAACCGAAAGTGAGGTTTACTGTTTTTTTAATTTTGGGAACCTGAGAATAAAACTGGAAGTACATAAAATAAACTTCAATACAAATTAATGTCATTAACGCCAATGAATAAATTTAAAATATGTTATCAATTATATCTAGATGTACAAACAACATTGAAAAAAACTGAAAGTGGGGTATGGAACCCAAAGCAGTCTGGCACCGCAATTTAACTGAATACACGTACTGAATAAGATTCAGGGAACATGATAAAAAATGGCTTCTTGTGGATAAAGTCTATTGTCAGGGGCTGTTTGTAAAGTTAATAAATTAACTTTTCAATCTCCTCTTCGTGTGGTATATGCAGTGAATCCAACTTCCTTGGTGGCACATCAAGGTCAGGGATACGTCGGAGCAAAATCAAAATCATCCACTGAAAGAATCATGAACCCCCTCCCCCAAGTAAGGCGGAGAGGGCCGTTTCTAAATTTCAGCACTTTCGACTTCTGTAAAAAAAAGTGGTAACATGTCAAGGAGATGTCTGTCTAGCTCCCCGCTGGATACGCTGTTAAAACTTGCTTCGTGTTGTGAACGCTTTCTATATTCCTTTATGAGTGTTCGCTCAGGGAGGGTAAATCTAAATGGAGGTGTGGAGTGTTTTAATGATTTCCGATGAATGAAAGCTGCTTCCTGGAAGGTATTAAAATGAGAAAGCGTACACATGCATATTGATTTTATCTCAATTAAGCGCGTGTTTCAAAAGCACTTTTTAGTCTTACATTTATGCGCATGCATGGTGAATGCATATATTAACGACCCCTAATTCCCCGTGATTCGTGCAAAAGTAGCTTACTTTATGGCCGGCCCTGTAGCTTACCAGTAGCCTTATAGGTGTATACGTAGCCTTGCAGACATCCTTTGAAAAAAAGAGAAGCTTAATTACGTTTGAAAGTGTCGCACAGCGGCCTTGACGGATCAGTGACTTGTAATATAGCCTAGCTCCCCAAGGCCCTCTGTTTTTTAGATTTTAAAGTTCATATGAAATCTTGCTGTTCTGCAAACATACACGTTTAAAGTAGGATCTGCTTTGAGCTGTCTGCAAACTTTGCAGTATTTCAGATAATCTTGTTTTGCCACAGGGAAGGGAAACACTCTAACTTTGTTCACTTATACATTTACAGTATGATTGTTAGATAGAACATGTCCTGCTTCCCCCAAACAAAGCTATAGTCAGTGCTTGTGGCCACGAAGCCGGGGAAGATTTTTCTTAACTTTTGAATTCATTTCACTTGTCCCCTTAGATGTTATTTCAAGCTATTCATGGTGACAGACAACTACGGTGGAAAGCTTGCGGTAGCACCATGCAAGGATACGATCTCTTTGTGGGTCTGTATGGTTCTGAAAAGAACCGTGAGGAACTCTGAACATGAGTTTTGTTTGGGGGAAGCAGCCACATGTTCTATCAGAGTTCCTCAGGGTTCTTTTCAGAACCATACAAACTCGCAAAGAGATCGTATCCTGGCATGGTGTTACCGCAAGCTTTCCACCTTAGTTGTCCCCTTAGAGTTGTCAACTCGACCTCTGTAATAGTAATTAGTTTCACACAGAATGTCACCCAAATGCAACCCAAATGAAGCGTTCATTTTTCCCAAAGGATTAATCAGAAATGGTATCAACAGTGTTTTCTATTTATACTAAAAATTTCATTTGAAACTCATGCCGGGATGCAGAGATATTTTGAATTACATGTACGCAGCACAGAACTCTATTCAGCTCAGTAACCTCATTCTATATAGGTCATTTTGAATGGTGTTACGTGTTAATGTTAAATATAGCACAGCTGCATGACTGCTGTGTGTCTTATTAAAAAGTTGTCTCATTTCAACCGTCTGTTAAAAGCATCATTGTATTTAAAGTGAGTCATCAGTTTTTAAGAGACAACGTGTTAAGTTTCAATTCGATACTAAAACAACAATTTCCTTATCAAGGATCAAAGCCTTAAGATCTAACACTGCTGTTGGGCTGAAGGTCCCCCCCCGCGCGTCACTAGTAGGAATGACAGAAGCAACCAGATTCAAACCTAAAAAAAACCACACACGCAAGAAATTACCTTCAATTGGGTTTAAATGTTATAAAAATAGTCCACTGTGTCTTTTTGAAGAGGGCCAATAACCCAACATTGACCCCAGTCACTTAAGAGACATATAAAGACGGATCGTCTCGGACTATAACTGGGGAAAAAAGTCGAAAAAGCCGATCGCATGTCTCTCTCGACGCCATCGCTGACACTAGTGACTGCCAAGAAAACGAATACAAGAATTCACTTGTCATTGACGAGAGGATTTGAAATTGTGCGAGGCAACCTTTTGACAACTGTCGTACCGCCAACCTTTCGTCTGGAGGATTTTCCTCACAACCTGTTGTCCCCGATGGCAAGATTTGCTGCAGCATATAAAGGTGCATAATTCTGCTGGCCGAAATCCACCTGTTTTCAAGTGATGTCTAACTATTTTAGGAAGGCTCCGCTTGTTGCTTTAGGGTGTTTTGCAAATTTCATACAATTTGCAGGGGCGGATCCTGAATATTTTTGTTCGAGGATTCCAAGAAAAATTTGTTCGTACAAGAGGGGGGGTTCCTATGTAGTTGTCGCCGTCGGTGATGCCATTTAATCTCTGTTTAATCATTAATGGTACGCGTAAAATAAGCCCCCAAATGATTTATGCTTTTCAGGGCTTCCAACCTTAAATAGCCGAGCGAAGGCCTCTAAATGACAGTGAAGGGGGGGGGGTTGTTGACCTCCACCCACCCTAGCTTTAATTCTGAATTGTAAGGCCTGGTAAAATACCTGTACATCTGAATAATTTATTTCACATTCCCGCCCACACTAATGCAACGGATGTATTTGCATTTCACATAATTTGGCGGGGGGGGGGTTGATGGAAAAAACGCTGTCTCATTGACACTTCTCAAAACAAAGCCAGAGCTGCTTCAGAAAACAAAATTCAAAGCATCATTAACTTAACGAACACAAACACTCAATATTTTTCGAGAATTTAAAGACCCAAATATTTTCCGAATTCGGAGCCTCATGCGACTTTACTTTGAACCCAACAAATTGGCCATAGGCCTATTATACGAGCAAAACACGCCAAAAACGCTTGAAGTAGGCCTACCAGCCAAAGAGAGCACTGCCTTAAATCATTAACGTGACAATCCTGCTTTGTTTGAAGACATCAGCAGATGATTAAATAGTTTGGAATTTGACCGTTTGAAATTTGCGGCAGCATGTTTGCCCAAATACCGCATGATGTCGTTCGAGCGTAGGCGCATATTGCCAACGCGCACGATTGTTTATGCAGAGTAAAAGCTGTCCCAAAACCTTCCTGTTTCTTTTCAATAATTTTTTTTTCTGAAAGTGATCGTGTGGTAGCTACGGATATACATGCGGCATTATGTTAAAACAAAATGAAGCACAGACAGAGACAAGTGACGGTGGAAGTCTCTCATGATGTGCCCCAGGCGTCCTCAAATCCTGAAGAGGTGCCTCGACTACGAAGCCTCGCATTAGCGTTAGTTATTGCGCGCCGTTGAACGTGGGGAAAGCGACCCATCATGGTATTGACACGTGAAATCAGATGCTGGCATTAACGCTGTGCATTAATTAAGGTAAATGTCAAAATCCAATAATAGATTCGTACACTATGCACAATTAAAGTGACTAAATTATTCAAAGATCCACCTGGGGTAACGCCATAGCATTCTCTTCATCAGTTTAGCATGTAAAATATTTTACCTTTTGTTTTCAGTGTTACCGCCCAGGCAGCAGGTAAGCACATGCAAAGTGTAGGCCTATTTCAAGATTTTCTAATTGGAGTGTGTGTATTAAATTTGACAACGGCCGAGTCTGATTTACGCAACAAAAATGTACCTATTCTCGTTACATTTGCAAAAATGAAACTCGAAAATTTATAAGTAAATGTGTCATAAACTAGGCTAGTGGTGCATCAGCAACATTACTGCTCCATAAGTTAGCCTTTAAGTTATTCTTAATTAAAATATTCCGCAATTAAAGAGTTGCTTTTTATAACTATTTCGTTTGACGTGCATGCTGCATCGCCCGTAGACATAGACTGCAGAAAAAAATTACATTTTGGGCGGGTAAGGAGGCACAGCCAATACCTTCAAGCTCTCTGTCCGAGTCTGAGGACATCCGTCGATGGGCCGGCCCTCCTCCGCCTAGGATCGGGTTGGTCATCTTGCTTCTAGCCGCTGGTTGCCCGCCTCACACGCCCGTGCCTCGGTCAGGCCAAACAGACAAAGCACATGCAGCGCGCTAGACAATGAAGTCTGGCGACACGTGAGCCGTCTGCGGTGACTCAGTCCCGTAAAATTGTCCCTTCCATCGAAAAAACCAAAGAAATCTCAGGCCAGCCGGCGAATTTACAGCTTTACGGTGTGACGGCCTCACCGCAACACAAGCCGCGAGAATGTCGTCAACTCACGGTGCCCAAGTTACGTAGTTGCATCTGCCCTCCCGTCAAGCACAGATGCCGGTATCTGCCTCTTCAGCCCTCTCTATGCATATCAACGATGAAATATTCCCGGGCTTTTTAGCATTATTAAAGGTGTCACACGGCAGGAAGAATATCACCTGCTTGTAATCCCGACAGTTGCATGAACAGTCAGGCGAGCGAACGGCAAGATTGATGCGCCCGTTCGAGAACCCACGGTCGTAAACAGGGGACCGTTTTTCCGAATTAGAATCGTTAACCCAACAATTTCGATCACACAAGGCGATCGCGGGTACGCATCAGTGGTGCATTAAACCGATCGAGTAATGATATGTCGCCCTCTTGCACGCGCAAACGTACCATAAGCCGCAAGTTCGATCCATAATTATTATAATTAAACGCTTTATGACATACAGACGCCAAATGCGTCGCGTGCATGCAACAGAGCGACAGGTACGACGTCGCAGCCGTACTCTCCAGCATTGGGAAACTGGAGAACATGCCAACGCATCTTTATATTTCCAAGCACGTTACTTCCTCCCTTGATGCCAAAACAATTCAGGTGTCATCTTTCTCCGTCTTTAAAGAGGCGTGAGAAGAGAAAAGGTTTCAAACACCCTTAGCGCCCCCAAGTCTATTAACTCCCTCAGGAATCAGGTTAGACCTTGAATTCGTCAAGTGGTCGGTCAAATGACGTCTGCAGGTGAAGTACAGGGCTTGATATCTTTGTAGACTTTATTTTAGAAATATATATATCCTGTCACTACACACATTCATTCAACTAAGAATAAAGTATAAATGCCATATCGCGTTTATTTACATTTTGAACAGACATTTACTGTTTGTGTAATATCTACAAACCAAAATACTAATAACACCACCCAAAACCATCCGAGATATCTTCCATTTTTGTTTAATTATGGTCTTACCTCTCTTTTTATAGAATTAAAATACAAAATAATGGAAGTAGGGATTGTTAAAGCGTATGTACACAGCATTACTTATAACCTTGATTCTCTCAACGTAATATACATGTGTAATGTGCAATATAAACTCTAACTTCATCACGTCTTGAACACGTACACAATATGTGAGGCAATTATAAACAAAAATATGATTCAAAACCGAAGTGGCACATGTTTGTTCCCCTATTTAATTTCCCCCAAAACATGCAAAAGGTGTAAAGGTGTCGGACAAAAAGCTCCCAAGCACTCCTGGAGAAGTAAATTTATTCACATAGTTGTATACAGCATATAACTAATCTGCCACCGAAAAAAAAGTTGAGGAAGGCTTACCTCTTAAACTCAAGGATTACACACTGATGGGCTACAGATGTTAAGCAATGAATCATAATGATTGACTACTTTCAAGGCCCTTCACTAGTAAACTTGCTAACTACAGTGCATGCAAGGGCGGATCTACAAGGACCAATTTTCTTGGGGGGGTTGCCAAATTTGTCACAAAGCATTGTGGGTAACTTTCACACTGCCGATGATGTGCACATTTGATGAGCAAGTTTTGCACACGTGTATGTGTTGACACATGCACTTCCACTTTTCCAATCAGCTGGATTCCCAAAGCAGTCCATGTGATTGGATAGGGCAATGGGTACCAGTGAAATCAATTACAAAGCATATCTACAAATTCTGCGAAGTGTGCACATGATGCTTGCCAACCTTAGTCACTGAATTTAAGCAATCCCAACAGCAGATGATTTCTGGCTCTTGCAGAAAATATAATTCCTTTTCAGTTGGATTCAGTCTGAACATATTACCCTTGTCAATCCTGACTGACAGACATAAGGACCATCTGTTTGTGACAACTTGTGACAGCTTGAAGTTATTTCAAGTACATGTATTCTATAAGAAGACTCAGATAGTTTACAGGTGGGCCCACTTTTTTTGTTAATTTTTCAATCAATCATCTTTCCCATCTCAATTACGCTACAGGTTTGATTAATCAAACAGTAACCTCTGTTGCCTTCTGATTTCCACACAGGCATTTTTAGTATCTATCCACTGTAGCTTCAAACTACAATTGTTCTTTGCATGACTGGAAATATTTGAGGATTTTTTCTAGGCATTCGCTTACGAGTGCACTCGGAAAGGAAGCCTGTATTATCACAAAGTGAATTTTAATTGACTAAATAAGAAAATGTAACCAAAACATCAATACAGCGATCACAAGAGCAAAGAATTTTGGCACTACAGAAGCAGTCAATTAATTGCAGTAACCTTGCACCTGCTATACAAAAGTGCTCCCAACATGATTACCGGCAGTTTGCACTGTGGCCTGTAAACTTCTGATCAGGGTTCTGGATGCTTTTTACATGCATGCCCTCCGATACGAACAAAACAGAAAAGCCCAATGAGCATGCCTGACACTATTCAAGTGTTTCTCAACTTGGTTGGACTGCAGTCAATAACTTGAGAGTTGCCATGCTGTATTTGTTGTAGACTGTCAGAAGCCCAACAAAACACCGAGCAAAGAACTCACACCTTGCCAAATTCATTGTGCCCAGGTGAAAATGTCAATCATCATGCTGAAACATACTTTACAAATTACACCACATAAAAAAAAAGTTGGTGATCGTCCCCACCTGCCCTAAGAAACACACCCGCCCCAATTTTTTATTTATTGGAAATAAATGGAAAAAATAGCCTTCTGGATGACCCCAGATTCAATTTAGCGACCTTCTGTTACGTGCTTCGGAAACAATTCTTCCAGGAATCGCTGATTACTCCCAAACATCTACATGTAAGAGTGCAGATTCACCTAACCTTGATTCCATGTCGTGGCAAGATCGAGCCCATGGGAACGAGGTTGAGATTCACCAAACCGTTAGCGTGTTTGTGTAAGCCGCATCTGAATTACTGGCTGCGGTTGTGGCCGCACGCGTAGACGTGTGGAAAAGAGAGCAACCGGCAAGGCAGCAACCACAATAGCTTTGTACAATGTGGCCGCAGCCACAGCGTGCCATTCGGATGCGGCCTCAACCTCTGCTGCAAGCTGGGTCAATACTCATTAGCGGCAGCCATTCCTAGATACTGATCTCACTTCACAGAGCTGCAGCACCGTAACCCTCTCTGAGAAAACCCTCTTATTTTCGCCTAGCTGTACAACCCCTATCTCCTTTTGTGATGACTTGCCTGTGTCAACCCCTTTCGCAAAGAAGATAAAATGAAGCTTATTTTATATCTACTATTTTCCAATCCAGCAAAGATGTACAGTATATTGAACTGAAAAAAAAAAAAACACCCTCCCACCCCAAGATTTTTTTTAAAAAGGACGCTCACCAATTTTTTTTTTCATGTGGCCTTAGAATGAAACATGAAACAAATCTCATAATTTAGAATTTTTGATAATGATTTCTTGGAGTAGAGTAAAGAAAACTGAGGAAAGTTTGAATATATACACAGTTCATGCATTCATCAGGAATTCATACTTCTCCCGTCCGACGTTACACTGCTTCAGGGCCGTGACGAGTCTCAGAATGGTGGCATCCTTGTACTCCCGGTTCTTCCACTTGAGCAGGGCACTGTTGATCTGGCCCCAGAGGTTGAACTGGTTCTCTACCTTGCAGCGGTACATGTCGCTGTCTTTCAACCCCAGCAGGCTCCCTAGCTGCTCCCAGTCCTGGCCCAAGTTGCCGGCCAGCTGACTCAGGAGCTTTTCTGAGGGGATCATGTTGGGGCTCTTTGGATGGTTGCGACCCCACTCAGCAAGGTCATGGCTGGGAACTTGGGATTGCTGAGGCTTCGAACAGAAGCCCTGTTTCGAGTCTGTGTTGAAAAAAAAGAAGAAGAAAATTTCAAAATTTGAAACGGAATTTCACATTTTGACCCTTGCTCTCTTGATGTCATTTTGGCCAGTCGAGCCAGATTTACCAAAGGATTGTGGAGGATGCCATATCTTGTCAGCAAAACTCCAAATGGAATAAATGGGAGTCTGCTATTTGGGTATCCAAAAAATTGGCTTGGCATTCCTCTTTGTGTTGCCAATTTCCAATGTAGTAGTGTCTCTACAACAAAGTACGAAGCAATCAAGAACGAAAATACTGAAGAGATCTACTGGATGTATCAGGGCAAGGGTTTCATTACAATTTCACCATTTCAAGAGGTATTTTATTCCCTCCTGACCAAATCAATCTTTGGCACTGAGCTTGATACTCAAAAAATGCTTGACTACAAAACTGTTCCAAACACCTCAATTTCTGAATATGAAAGAAACATGGATACAAGAAATAAACTCCACAGGGCTGCAAATTCATATCCTTAGACAAAGGGGATGAGAACAGGTCAAGTGGAATTCTAGTTGCTGAAAGGCTTCTGCTATAGACTAAATCTAGCAATCGTAATATGAAGCCATAACTGCCGTGAGTGCCAGGCTCTCACATGCAGGTTGTTCCCAAGCACTAAAACTCTTTTCAACCACAAGGCTGTAAATGACAACTTTCCCAAACGTGAGCGCACCTCAAGTTTTCAAAACTGGCAAAGTACATGTAGAGACAGGCTGGTGGGAAAAATTTTTAGCCAAGACCCTGCGCCCAACGGGAGCACATATGGAGACCACACAGAAACTAGTCATATGCACTCATCAGCACATCCTGCGAAAAATGTGCATAAACCTGTACAGGACACAGAGAGTTTCTACCAAAGGACCATCCTTTCTATGTAAAAGCACACCCTCTGTTGTTCCTGCCTGACATGGATTAGTCTTTAAGGACCAAAATGCTTCCAGTGAACACATTACATGTACAGAGTTTAAATGTAGTTTCTACTTTCAGTGTGCTAGTGACACAAATTCTGAAAGAGCACTGGGTTTGATCAATCCTTGTTACCTGTAAAATCACCGTGATTTTGTTCGGTGCACTTGACGGGTTGCCTGGGCTCAACAGGATATAGTGTAGTTTGCTGTTGCTGCTCCAAACGCATGGGTTCAGCCTGATGTTCCCAATCTTCCAGCTTCCTCTGCAACAGTTCGTACAGGTGGTTGTGCCCGGAATCCAGGTCCTTCAATGCAGCCATGAAGGTTATGAAGGCTCTGTCACCTCGGCGGGCCAGCAAGTCCAAGAGCTCACGCACTTTCTCCCTGCGCGTGCTCCTGGCATCCACTCTCTCCTTGTCGTCGGGAACGAGGACTCTGTCGGCTATCAAGTAGTCCATGACATCATCTGGATTAAGATCTTTGACCAGTGCCACACGACACTGGTCTAGGACATCTGCATACCTTGAAGACATACTCGTGGCTTTCCAGTTAATATCTGCACACACAAAAACCGGGACAATTGGTATCGTTTAGAAGGATATTGGATGTCGGGGTGCTCAGGAAATAGTCATAGGCATGGGCATGAAGACAATGCATGCTTAATGTGAATGGTCTGGTTGGCCAGCATATTGTGATGTCATCCCAAGGTACATGTATATACAGTTTGAATCACATGATACATGTACTTAATGAAAAAAAGAACATTAGAATCTATAATAAAATAAAAAAAAGTAGTCCATGTACAAATGAGAAAAGAAAAGAGCATTAGGCTGTTGAATAAGCAGAGGCTTGTAAAAACAGCCCTTAAGACAGAAGACATAACACGAACAACAACATAAACAACTACGAGACAAAAAAAACAGGACGGACAAGACAAGACATAAAAGACGTGACAATAATTGACAGAAAAATGTTACAAAAATTGTAATATTTGATGACGACTGAAATAACATAAAATAAAATAAAGGAGATATTAACCATAAGTACACAAGAAGATTAAAGCCACATTACATAATGGGAAAGAAGGGCTCTTTTATAATAGGTCTTAAGCTGGCCCACGTACAATGCCTTTCTACCATTGTGCAAAATCACCCCTGCGGTACTTGCGATAAGGCTTATTGGCTCGAAGTCACACGGTCATGGCGTAGCGACAAAGCAGTGAATTTGAGTTCTCTAGGTAGATACAGATTTGACAGATATGGACTCCATGGTCGTTTTCCAATACTAGACTTCGGCTGCATCTCAGTCTTCAACTGAGTCGGGTCTTGTGATAAGGGACTTAACTTAAGTCGAGTCCAGTCATTGCCCATGGGACTCGAGTTGAGTCAAGTCGCCTGGAACTGGAGCGAGACTTGAATTGAGTCAATGACTCGAGTCATCACAACTTTGGTAGTCACCGTCTCACACTCAGTCACACTCTCCACTGAACACAGTGCAATCCACCTCATTTTGTATATTCATTAAGTCCTGTTTGCTAAGAAAAACTGGTATTGTCCTAGGAAAAGTTGATTTTGGCTATATTTCCAAATTTTGTTGGTGTTTAGGTCATGGTGACTGGTTTATAAAACTTTTTCCACTTGGATACCTGCATTATTCCCAATGGCAATTCCCTTTGGAGTTTGTTTCAGGGAACCATAAATGATGATGCATGCACAAACCGTATAGCCTATGAGCTATTCGCCAGCTTTTCACAGAGTGCACAACAGCAGTAACACTCCCAAGTCTGTTCATGGTCTTTCATTCTCTCAGTTGAGTTGGGACGCTAAATTAAAAAAACAACTGATTTTGCCCATTCACATTGTACTGACAGTCTGGTACCGAGCCACAGTGATAGCAAAGTAATGCAGTGAGCCATCCAGATGTTGCTGGTTTTTTAGTCCATTGAGTTACACCATAGCCTAGGCACGGAAACTCATGATCACGTATCACGATCGTTCGGTTGAGTCACTATAATTTAAAGTAACCCCGACTGCACCTATTTCAGTAGCCTAAATACAGTAAATTTTACAGAAAATGTTATCAAAATATTCTTTAACAAACCTCATTGTGCAGACATAACTATGTTCATCGATGTAATTCAGTAATTCGCAAGTTGTTTTAACTACATGTACCTCCCGTCGAATACGGCCAATTCGCTCGATCCGACCAAAGTACGCCCTCAAGAGGTTGAGCTAGTAGTCGGGATACTATGACGTCCTAAAACAATGGAAAATTATACGACTTTGATTCTGGGGACAAGACATGACAGATGAGATATCTGCGCTTGTGAAATCAAGGAAATTTGGGAAAATCCATGTCGTCATTGGCCTTGAACTAATTTCAAGCTTTTGATTTGTTTTGGAGTTAATATCCTCGTAAGTGGTGAATGCATGTATGATGCTTTGATTACAGAATCAAGCCAATGGATTTCCTTGATGCGTTGTTGTTATTTTAATGATTCAGTTCCGCCAGAAACACAGGCCAGCGATTTTTTTTCTCGACCCACTGTCATACGATACATACACGTACATCGTGTACGTGTGACTCGCATCGCTGGTTTCCATGGACGCTCGTTGGGAGCCCACACTACTATCATTCTTCCGGTCGGAGGTTGTTCCATTTATCGCACTCAAGTCTGGGCAAGGGGGCAACTCTCCCTTCACTTTGTACAGGGACTTGTATGTTTTCCCTTATTTTTGCTGCAACGTGATAAAATAGGCCTAGTATAGGGCCTAACTGAGTGAAAGTTAAGTGCACATGTTATGTAGGCATGGTAGACCTAGACTAGCAGTACTCCTCACTTACAAAGTGTACTTAGGCCCCTAGGCTACAGTGAAATTTCAAGCATATTGGTGTAGGCCTAAAGGTCAGAGGTCGGTCAATAGGCCCCCTAGGCCTAATTCAATTTTGGAAAGAGCTCCATATGCGAACAACACTAATTTCCCCTGAAATCATATAACAGCCATGATAAAGTGATAATGTTACTCCCCAACTATAGCGTCTGTCCAACTTGGACAGTCAACTGTACATGCTGCAGTTGGTCTGGCCCAACTGTTGTTGACCAATTCCTATAGAAAATTTCCCAACCTTATCCAAGTTTATGCATCTCGCACTTTACACATTTTAGCTAACATGGCACTTCATGTACATGTGTGACATGACATTGTAAACAATATGACTTTGGCACATGCTGGGCACATGCACGCTGGACCTATGTGCTGTAGTTTGTGCTAAGGTTATGGTGACTGGTTATGGAACTCCTTCCACTTGGAAACCTGCATAATACCCAATGCCCTTTGGACTTTGTTTCAGGGAACCATAAATGACGATCCATGCACAAACCCTATGGGCTTTTTGTCAGCATTTCACAGGATGCACAACTGCAGTGGCACTCCCGAGTCTCTTCACGGTCTTCTTGAGTTGGGGCGTTAAATTAAAAATCTGATTTTGCCCATTCACATTTTATTGACAGTCTGGTACCAAGCCACAGTGATAGGAAAGTGATGCAGTGAGTCAACCAGGATGTCGCTGGAACACTACGAGACTCTGAAGGCAGTGGGGAAGGGTAGCTATGGCGAAGTGTGGCTGGTGAAACACAGGAAAGATAAAAAACAGGTGATACCACTTATTCAATTCCTCCTACAGGGGTGTGATGTCTCAGGGTTTAGGACCCCATCATTTTGATTTTGTAGAGGTTTATTACTTCAGGTTTTGCTTACTTTTTAGGGGTGTGAAAATTCAGCTTTTGAATTAGTTAGAGCTTTTTGTTTCAGATGTTGACCCGGAATTTCAGCTTTTTTTGTACACCTGGTCTGTACAAAACTATGGGAACCTTTTACAATTCAGCATTTTGCTAGCTGTTTTCAGATTTGATTTTAAGTGGCCTCGCACACCCTTATTTTTTGCACTCTATTCAAATCCAACTTCAGGATTCACATAATCATGGCCATTTAGGAGAGAAGCTGTACCTTTTTATCAATTAAAAGCCATGAAAAGTCACGCTGTTTTACTGTTTCTGTTATACAACCCCCCTTTTGGATGCTTTGAATTTCTCCTACCCCAATCTCATCCCTGTTCAGAGCACACATTTCACTGGGTTAAATTTGAAACCGTGGTTATTGAACCCTTTCGAAATCCTAATTTGTGAGGCACCTCTGGAGAAGTGATTTAGGAGGAATGAGGCTGCTAGTACCCTTCTGAAGAGTAACATTAACCCTAACCCTCCTCAATCCTTCACCTGTTGGAGGACTGAGGAGTGTTAGGGTTAAGTAACTTTGAAAGGCTTTTATAGGTTGATGTACATGTACACATATACATGTACCAGTACGAGAAGATTTGGAAAGATTGAGAATACGTCCTGCCTCCTGGCCTATACGTTTATGGGTCGTGGTTCATTTTTAACTGTTAACGGTGTTCTCTTTTTCTTTTCTTGAAGAATGGCGTTTGTTGTTTTGTTTGTTCTCTAATAATGGGGAGGGAAGGATGGAAAGAAATCCTTTTTATCCCAGGACCACAGTTTTTGGAAAACTTTCGGAAAAAAGTCAGCAGTTGTGTTTGGGAGTGTCTAGACCCTGAATTCATGTAAATATGTACGTGTATTAAAATGTGAAATAATAGAGAACGCTGATCTTTTGTCTCTGTAATGCCTTTAGTACATGAATATTAATTGCCATGTTAGCCTTCCTGCCTTATCTTGTTAGCCGCATCAACTTTTTGGTTTCCTTTTGACCAGTATGTCATCAAAAAGATGGAGATGTTGAATGCCTCGCGGCGCGAGAGAACAGCAGCTGAGCAGGAGGCTAAGCTCCTGTCCCGTCTCCGCCACCCCAACATCGTCTCTTACAAGGACTCCTTTGAGAGCGACGACGGCTACCTGTACATTGTCATGGGTTTCTGTGATGGTGGAGACCTGTACCATCGTCTCAAGGAGCAGAAGGGCATGGCGCTGGAGGAGAAACAGGTGGTAGAATGGTTCGTGCAGATTGCTATGGCGTTGCAGGTTAGTGGAGGAAAAATTTCTCCTCTTTGACAATTCCGGTAGCAGACATTTAGAGATGCTGTTTTCAACCTCATTATCACACGTAATTTTTGATAAATTTCTTAAAAAAAAAAAGACAGTAGAAATTACTGCTATAGCGTTTAAATTCCACTCATAATGACAGCAGTAAGAGTGGGACCAAGTGACCACTTTTACCCGGCATAGCCCTCCTGTTATTTGATTTTGCATTTGATGATGAAAATTTTGCCCAGTGGTAGAAGGTTGTAGGATTTGCCTTCTGGTACAAGGATTGACTCTAATCGCAAGCAGGACGTAAATAATAATTTCCTGGTGACCTACATGTAACTCCAGTTCTCTCTTCTGAAAGAAGAAGGTTTGAACGAAGTTCAGAGAAGGATTCTGGATTGTGCAGTGTCCTTTTTCTTAGCCGTCCAGCTTTTGGACCCATTCAGGCTAATAAGCGGATTTGATTTTTCAGCCTGTATCTGATTTTTCGTAAGGTTTCCGAAGGAAAATGTTGTCTTGCCTTCTTGTGGATTCTTCTATGCTTCATTTCTTCTTTCAGTACATGCATGAAAGGAACATTCTTCATCGTGACTTGAAGACACAGAACATCTTTTTAACCAAGAGCAAGATCATTAAAGTGGGCGATCTTGGCATTGCCAGAGTGCTTGAGGGAAACAACGATATGGCCACAACGCTGATTGGCACCCCGTACTACATGAGCCCTGAACTCTTCAGTAATAAACCTTACAACCACAAGGTACATTTATGAGCTATGGGTTCCTTGTTAAATGGGTTGGTGCAGTGCATTTGGTTGAAACCTGAAATCCTCGAAAATGCATCTCTCCTGTCAATCAACATCAATTTCAATTTTTGTTTTTACCTTTAAAAGGATCCTTTTCATTTTTATGCAAACACAAGTTTCCATATTCATGACCTACACTGCGATGTTATTTCAGGGAGAACATCTCCATGTTGCATAGTTTTGTGCACAAATACTGCAAGAATTTCTGATATTTTGCTGTTCTGCATTTCCCTTTCTTTGTAGTGAATGGTGGTTCACCACATGGCAATTTAACCAAAAGGAAACCGTTGTCCGGAAAATCAGGAAAACATTTACATGTATACGAAGAGTGCACTTTTCAATATATGTAACCCCCAAAGGATGCCAAATCCTTTTCATAAACGGAAGAAAAATGCAAAGATGTATACCAAATGCATCAGAGAAAATTCCATCACCTGGACCCTTTAACCTACTTATAAACATTCTTACATTGGCGTTATATTTTAGTCTGACGTCTGGGCGCTGGGTTGCTGCGTGTATGAAATGGCAACGTTGAAGCATGCATTCAATGCCAAGGATATGAACTCACTGGTTTACAAAATATTGAGAGGAAAGGTGAGCAGTGGTGGCATAATGTACCAGAAATCCCGATATTTAAACAGGTCTTTAAGAAGTTTATTTCTTTTGTGTCTTAAAAACCAAAGAACATACATTATTACTGGCAAGAAGCTCCTTGTTTATGTGCTAGAATTCAGTCACTAACATGCATATACGTTTACTCACATCCCGTCTCCTTTCTCAAATTTGTTTGTGATTTAGTGCACAAAGTTCCAGAAAAACAAAACATCTGTGATCTGATTGATTTTCTCATGATGTAAAGCCAGATGTTCTCATAGTTCTCAAGTTTATGAATGGTAGAAACCAAAGAAAACCTTCAACTCAGCATCTTGTGTCCTTACTTAACTTTTTGGATTTTCTTGTTTGGTTGACCAGTTTCGTCAGAGTGGTTTTTAGCCTAAATGTTTATTCATCTTGTAGTCTAACTAGAGTACTTGTTTTCTTGGACTTTGACAGATGCCGGCCATGCCAAAGTCCTATAGTGAGGAATTGATTGAGCTAATCAAAGCCATGCTGAACCTTGCCCCAGAGAAGCGACCCAGCGTGGCACGGATCCTACGCAATCCCTTCATCAAAAGGCACATAGCTATCTTCCTAGAGGGAACCAGATCAAGGTGTGTGTACATGTAGGACTCGGTGTTGATGGGTTAACTGTTAGAAACTGTCTATGTTATCCCTTAATCAGTGGGAAGTTTTACAAGGATTCTCCTCAAATCCTCCTCTGTGAAGGGTACATGTCATTGTACTTTAGCTTTCAATTTTAAATTGGTGTCGAGCCACATGCAAGCATGTAAGCTTCTAGGCCAGAGCTCACCTTACCTTTAAACTTTGAAACTTGTCTGCTGGAATTTGAAGCATCTGGTAGGGTAAAGGTTAATACAAGTTTTCAACATGCAGTTAACTTATCTGCATGTCAGCATCTGCAGTTTTTGCAAAGTCCGTTTTAAAACAAGATAAATGTCAGTTCATCCCAATACCAAACCTGAGTGAGAATCACTACTTTCTGAATCTCGCTCTTTCCTCTAATATCTTATTTTACACATCTTGAAAGGACAAAGGTATTTTGTTTTCCTTCTAATGCCAGGCGGCCGAATTCTGGAACCTCTGAAAGGAGACCGTCCAAGCCTGATATTACGGACGTCTCCAACTTCTCACCGCAAACTGCAGCTGTCAGTGATGTGCCTCCAGGGGGCGCTCTGTCGCCTATCACTGAAGTCCCTACCAAGAGTGAAAAGGTATGCCGAGGTAGACAGAAGCCATGTCTTGGTAATGCTAAGCATTCACCAACCAAAATATTGTCGGATAGAAACTGTTCATGACCAATTCTGAGCTGATTGATTTCTTGGCTAAAACAATTTCTGGAGCCAATTGCATCCCATTTTGGGTGCATTTTGTTTTGAAGATATTTATGAACTTTATTTATGAACTCAAATAACCATTTGCAAAAACTATATATGAGTTTTGGTCATTATGGGTAATAATCAGCAGAAAAGAATTTTTTTTCAACCTCTCCTGTGAAGAAACCCTCATCTACCCCGCGAGTCTCCAGCGGAGATGCCAAGAAGTCGGCCAAGACGCGTCCCTCATCATCAGGGTCCAAGGACAAGAAGGATTCTGCCAAAGATGGTGCTAAGGTCAGATGGCCTGAGGCAGTGGATTGTTAATGCAAGTTAAATGCCTTGCCCAGGAACACAACTCAAAGCCAGCAGCTGGATTCAAACCTCTGACCTCTGACCCACCGATGTCGAGTCACAAAAGCTGGCCATGTAACACAGACTGACATTTCTATGCTGATTAAAGATTCACCACACAAACAACAAATTGTATGAAAATTGATCTTAACGTAATGATTGTATGATGAACAATAAGATTTGCTGTCAGATAAAATTTATCAAGGAGGAAATGATCAAGTTTTCTCTTATAGGAAATGTGAGTTCTAATTTGTAACGTGAAGTTTCTTTCTCTCACTTGACAATTAAGTGAAACGCTCAAAATGTATGTTTCTTTTCGAAACAGATACTGGAGGTTGCAAGCAATTTTGAAAAAGTAACAATTAATTTGACTTTCTGCATCAGAATGGTTTGTATATGAACAGGGCATGGGAGAAGCAATTATGACCAATTTGGCCTTGAAAGTTTCAACACGAAATTCATACATACTTCTGGGTCTGTCACAGAGTGCTGCCTCAAGGAAGCCCCGCCCTCTTCCAACTCCGCCCGCCAATGCCGGTACACCACGCAAGAGCGCCAGTGTCAGCAAAACCCCGTCAGGCAGTCGTAGCACGGCTGCCCCCTCATCGTCTTCTTCCAGCTCCGTCTCCAGTTCCAAGGAGAGCGTGGCCACGCCCAGGACAGAGGAGGAGGGGGTTAGGATTTTAAAGAGAGCAAACTTGTTTATTACTTTCTAGTCCCGTTTATTTACTGATTTCTTAGGACATTTTTTCAAATCATTTAGAAATGCAGTAAATAAGTTTATGAGTAAAAAGTTCACTACTGACTGCCAAAAATGCAACGAATTCCAAGGGATCACGAGGGGTTTTTCCACCGTTCTTTGCAGAGACGGTCAGTGAACCCCTCCGCCAGAATGAGACGACGAGAAAAGCTGAGAGAATCACAAGAGGGGGCAGCCACTGGTCCAACAGGTATGCTCAAAGATTGTGATAAAGTGTCTTGCTTATGGACAGAAGCCCCATGAGGATTTGAATTGTACCAGCGCAGTGAAGTCTCTTCCACAAGAATTATTCAATTTTCTGTATAGAACGAAAGGATGCTCTGTTTTAACCCAAATAAAGCCAATATCAAATCCTGAATCTTTCTATTCAAAACAAACACTGCCATTTTTCATCAAGTTCAAAATTTTTCTAAATTTTAGTTGCTTAACATTTGGGAAGAGATAAGGCACACTTTCCTCTCCCAAAATCAAAATCTAATATTTTTGGAAATATTGTTTTAATGCCCGGAAAATAATTCTCTTGTTTGTGTTTCAAGAATTTAAATTTTATTTATGTCTTTCAGTGCGCAGTTCTGCTGACTCTGCAACTAGCAGAAAGTCGAGCAACAATGTGGTGAAAACGAGAGCCTCACGCTCAAAGTCAGATCCAACCCCACCACACGTGGTGAGTTTCCATCATGTCCAGTTTTCTATGTTGACTCCCCAACACGAACACTTGGAAAAGACAGTAAACTCAAGACAGAAATGCTCATTTCCAAATTTCAGGATTGTTTAATCTGCCATGAATTACAGCAGCCTCTCTATTTGTCTTTGAAGGTCAAGGTTAAAGGTCATGATCAAGTGGACTCGACTGCATCAAAGGTCAAAGGTGAGGATGAGGTTGATACACCATCAGGGCGTGCCGACAGACCAAGTGTTGGAGATGACGACTCGGATGATTCTACCGACGCCCCAGAGAAAGCCAAGAAACGGTATGGTTATCAGTTGTGTCTATCTTCTACACGTTTTCTCAACCTTTTTTTTGTGTGGCCTCATCACAAGGTCCGTTGATAGTGATATGCATTGGTATCCTGTTGACTGTCTGCCAAGAACCTTGTTCTTGGAGACTGTCATTTCGTTGTGGGTAGTTTTTTAAGCACCAAATGGTGCTCACAAGTTGTCAGGTTTTGCCTGGTGTGCACAGGCAAGCCTTGAGCTTCATGAGGCTGGACAACACAGTCTGACAGTAATTTCCTTAGCAATAGAAAAACTGCTCAGCTGAATCAGGTCACCAGTGAAGATTTCAGGCTGTTTACATGAATTTGAATATGACCGGTTCCCTGCTACCTTTGGCTTGGGCAGGTGAATTCACTCATCAGTGTTTCGAGGAACTTTCTTCTGAAAGTAGACGAAATCCAACAACAGTTGGCAGCATTGCTGTTCAGTCCATCTCAAGTCCATCTCAAGTCAACCACAAATCAAACTTCATATATTGTCACTCTCTTCCTACTTCATGCTTACTGTCACAGTTTACTTCTGCAGATTGTGACTGATTAAAGACCAGATTACCAATGAGGTGAGACCTGACCAAATTCTGTCCAACACTTTCACAGTTTTTTTTATTGGAAATAAGTACCTTATATCCTGTCACCCCTTTCCGTCACCCAGTGAGGAAAAAGAGATGTCAGCCTTCTCCTCCCTCTTGGAGTCCACTCTGAAACTGGACATCCCCAACATAGAGGAGGAAATCAACGAATCCCCCGACGAACCGGAGGACACACCTGATAGCTCCGTCAGGCGTGGAAGTGTGGACCCCTTGAGCGGCACAGTCGACATCTTCATCAAGCCGGCAGCCCCAAGAGCTCCCAAGGGACTGGGTGAGTTGGCCTGGAACAGTTATCAGAATTGTCCTGCAGTTAATCTAAAGACAGGTGTAGGAAATGGGTATATCGGTATGTGGCAAGATTTCGACCACATGTTAACTGTTACCACTTTACTGGGTAACCTTGCAGCTTTAATTCACAGTTAAGAATATTTAATAGATTGGCGCATTACACATTTTAGCCACTGTGCATTGTATGTATTCTTATGAGATCCATTAAGGGATTTCAGCTTTGATTGTCTCGACGAAGGGCTAAGAAAGTTTCTCCTTCAAGATGTAAAGACTGAGTTTGTGGAATGATGGGGCGTTAGATTAAGCTCTAAACTTTATTTGGGCAATAGACTTCAGTTGGGCAGGAACACTGAGGTTACCTTGCTTGTGCTAGAAAAGATTATCATCACTTAATCCTTTCCCATTTCTTTTGCATTGAATTCATCCCGCTTGCAATGTAACACATTTTTTCATCAACCAGGTTCTCCAGGGATGCCTTTTGCCCGTGAGTTTGGTGCAACATCATTCTGTTTAAAAGCACCATTTCATAACTTATCATGAAGCATGCTTGCACTGTTCAAGAGCATGTTCAGAGGGCTTGTAACTTTATCCAAATTGATTATAGATTTTGTTTACAAAAGCTCCTGTGATATTGGACTCATTTTGTTTAAGTAATTTTATTTTGCTTTTAAATTTTGTTGTTGTCTTCGTTTTTTGAAAGCATGTATATACTAACCCATGCATGCGTTTATTTATGTTTCATATTATATGCACTTTTCACTGCAATGAACATGCGCAATTTTTTTTTTTAGTTCAAATCTGTGTCTTGAGTTACTTTTGTTTTTAGTTTGAGCACCAAAGCCAGGCGTACGTATACAGACCAATCTGAGGGTGAAACCACTGTATTCTCATAAGGCCTACCAGCATTGTGTAAGGTGCCCTGACACCTGTTGTCTTAGACTAACCATGGGTAGTGGTGTTGGAACTTTATGGGGTTAGAAGCGGGCCTGTACTTGGATTGGTCGCTTTGCACAATCAAAGGTGATTTCTTTGGTTCTTGTTACACACAGAAAATATATTCAAATATGGATAGTGGCTGTCTCCTTTAGTTAAAAATGGGATGACTTATGATTGATCTTTCTGGGTACTTTCGTGACACTGACCGTTGCATGCTCAACAGTTTGGTGAACTATTGTCACTTTCAACTACAAATGGTGGACTGACTAACTGTTCTGTACAGCACGCCATGAAATATTGTCAAGTTCATCCGGGGACTGTTACTTTGTAGTATGTGTCCAAGGAACATGCACATGACACAAGGGCGGTTCATGTACTCATGAATAATATCTCTGAAAATATCAAAAAGTCTGCAAGAACTTTTGTGTTAATGTGGTTGGAGAAATAATGTAAATTGATGTGGTCCAAAAGTAAACAACCTTAGCCGTTAGCCGTACACTAAAAATACAGTACGTGCAAACATGTGTGAGATGAAACACAAAATACTGAAATATCATAGGGAAGCTACAACTAAATCTGAATGTTAAGCCAGAGATTCATGCAGCATGCGATTATTGTTGGTATCATTGTTTGTTTCATCATAACATTGGTTGAAACCTTTAAATGGGTTGAGATTGATATACGATCCAAAGCACAAGTAACAAACAGTGTGTTGCATTGCCTGGTAACTCAAATCAGCTCCGAAACTTTGACTGTGGTTAAAACAATTTTCAGAATGACCTCTGTCCATTTCTCCCACTGAAGTGTAAAAAAATGCACCGGGAACAGTTTTAACTGTATTCTTACGTTCCCTGCAGGCAATGCGACAATGACAACATCTGGACGGCTCATGGACAGGATTGCTGCCTTAAGGAAAGACATCATGAACGGCATCGGCATTGAGGTACTTCAGAAGGCTTACGACTGCCTTGATAACGAAGACGAAGACTCAGTTGAGGTAAGACAGGTTCCTGGGGTTGTTACAGTTTTGATTCTTGAGAAAGTCGGACCTACAGAGTACCGAAGTGTGACGTCACTGTGAACCCAAAAGTGCAGTGCAAATGAATGGAGTACGTGCGCGCGTTGGTTCTCGCGCTGGTTCACGCGCTCATGCCTTTTACACACTAATTGTGTGCGTGATGTATTCACTTTGGTACTCTGTCGTAGCAAGCAGCTTGAAGAGTTGACGGTACATTCTCCAATCTAGTACTCAAGTTGCTTCATGATTCTTTGTCCGTCAGATCAACCTTTTGGAACTATCTCATGGTTTGTGTCACAGGCTTGTGTCCCCTAAGTTTGCAAGAATTCGCATGAATTTTATCCTCTTCATGATGTATAACACAGTTGTCCTAAGTGTGCAATTGTGAAAATAATGGAATTCTGTGCTAACTGATGATTGACGGGAGTGACCCGCAAAGCCTAAAAATTGAAGGACCTAATGTTTCGATACTTGCGACTCACAATATAAAGGTTGCCATTGTGGGACCATTTCGAAGTGTACGGTTGGTAAAAGCATGGTATTTATCTATGGATAAATGGTGTTGATTTTGTTTGACGTTTATTTGGGGGGGGGAAGTATGGCAGCAACATTTGGCCCCAACAAACAAATGTCGTCAACAATACAAGTTCCCTACACTGAGCTGATAAATATGATTTGTTGACCATGTCCCATAATGCACTGCAAAAAATGGCCTGTTTGTGGCATTCTCTTGGTGCAGTACACTGTTTTGTGAATCACCTCTTTCAAAGCAGAATCTTTCTGAAAGGCGATTTGTAATGAGCTTAATCATTGGATAAGACATCCGAAGCACTCCTTCAGAATTTTCATGTAAGCTACTGCTTTCCTTGTGCTTTGAATAGGCCACACTGGTTGCGCTGATGGGACGAGCGAAGTTTGAGATCTACGGTGGTAAGATTTGGCAGCTGAAGTTCTGTGAGGAGACGGTATTTGGTTGACATGGTAACAGAGGTCAGTGAATATGCTCTGAGAGAAAGAAATGGTAACCCAGCATTGGCTGTTCATGTCAGTGCATCAGGTCATTGAGATGTTTCAGCAACCGCTTCAGAAACTACAAGTGCTTGGTGTCAGTTGTAAAGAGATGTTTCTCAAAGTATCTAAGATGTTTCTACAACTGCATGGAAAACTAAACGTGCTCGACGACATTATTATTGGATGTTTCTCAGAATTCTGCAAATATTTCTAAGAGGATAAGCTGTGACTTACCTCTCACTGCTGAAGGAGTTGTACTTCTGCTCTGAACAATTAACAACCTTTTGAAGTTCCAAATTGTTCCAAAAGTTCATCAATTGGAAGACTTTGCCTGAACTGTCAATGGATTGTGTAGATGCAATTACATCACAAGGCAACACACAGGCTCCATAACGTCTTGAGGAATTGTTGCTCTTTTTCTGCATGGACCTTCTTATTCCTCAAGATTTTTTGAACCATTGAATTCAGGACTTCAAGACTTTCTCAGCAGTGTTCAATGGAAACTTCTACAGGTTACTTCAAAGTGTAACTCATGAAATTGTGGGTTGTTGAGTTGAGATAGGCCCTGACTCATTTGTGCCCAGTTTAACCCTAACCCCTAGGGGGGTATGTAAAATTATATTGAAATTGGAGGATTTGGGACTGTTAAGGTTAATGGTGGGAAGACGCAAAAATACATGTGTGTTTTTGTGAATATCTTTTGCCCTCCAACTAGAAAATTGCCTCTTAATTTTTTTCATTTTAAAGTGCCTTGTCAAATAATGTGAAATTCCATTTCTTTTGTATTCTTAATGCAAGCTGATTCAAGATTGAGTGAACTGCTGTGCAGTACAAGATTTATTGGCACTTGAAGTTTCCACGAAACATTACTCAAATTTTTTGTGTTTATTCCTCTTCAACCTTAAGGAAGGCCTTACTTCTTGATGTCTTGAAATGTAACGACCTTTAATAAAAGAAAAAGAATTGATAGTTTTGTAACAAGGAATTTTTTTTCAAGTAAAAAGTCTTCAGTGTACATTTTAGAGTGTCTTGTCTGGTACATGTGCCTGAGAACTCGCCAAGAAATCCAATAAAGTCAATCCTGTAGCTGTACTGCTCCTGCATGGTCGGTCGAACCGTGTGAATATAGCTATTTTACATGAGACGCACATGCATGAGATTTGCTGTTGTACATTTGCAACGATTCAAAGTTGTATATTGTGCAGTGTTACAGTCAAGATTTCATCTTATTTAAGGAACACAAAGTAATGTCTATTTAGCCTGAAGTTGTGCAAAATATATTATCAAAAATGAATGATTATGGACTTTTGAAAATTTATGCACAAACATATGGCATTTTTAGGTTCGATATTTTGTTATTTTAGGGTCAGTCAGGCCAAATTGAAAGTATTCAAACTTTACGGTACTAGCTGGTATTTTATTTAAATTTACTCTTTGGGCATTTTCTGCATAGTGTATTTTGCCAAAGTCATTAAGGTTCTGAAAATATGCCACTTGATGAAGATTTTGTCTGCCAGCTACAGAGATTTCAGTAATGCATCATAGGTTTCCCCATTCTTTGGAAAAGGTGAACTTATACGGTGAACAACAAACTCCACAAACATGTAAAGTACTGAGCAATTTGCATATTTTCAAGATTACATCATTTTATCATTGACATAAAGTCTGAAGTAACCATTCTGAACATTTGTAAATACACGTCTAAATGCTGAATTGTGAGTATAAATTTGTATATATTCATGTAGGTGGTTTATCTCAAAAGCTAGTCTGGCAAGTGTGTGTTTTCTTCTAGCATGCTACAGTACTCTGTCTCATACATATTCATAGTAAGGCTCTCTAATTTGTCTGTTGATTATGAAGCACAAAGGTTATGTCTGAAATACTTGGCTACGGCTATGGTCATATGTTTGCCTGCTAGCCAGCAGCTGCAGCCATTTCTCATAGATATGTGTGGTATTGCCAGCCGTAGCCAAGTATTTTAGACACAGCTTTGGTGTGAATAGACCAGCTTGTATTCCTATTAAAACATTCCCAATAGTCCAAGTCTTATGACACTCAAGTAGTGGCTGACCTATTTACAAACTGGTGAATGTGGGTGTTGTTTGGACCGTGTGCATGAGAACATCCTCAGTGGTAGGGCTTGGCACTGGAACCATAGATCTAGACTTGGTTCTAGTTAGGAATTATGGGACCAAGTACATGTACATGACTAGTTTCATTGTTATTATGAAGCATTTTCTAGTACTGGAACCTAGGTACTTTACCTCACAAAACTGAAGAAAACCTGTCGAGAAGAGACATTGAGAAGAAGTAACAGTTCAGGGAAAGAAAGAGAATGGTTCGGGAAGGTTTCTTTGTCAGTGCTGGAGTTTTAGGTGGTCCTGTTTTACATCACTAGGCTACCCATTCCAACCAATGTAGATTCCTTATTTAACCCTAACCCCCTAGGGTGTATGTAAAATCATAATCATGTACAGTAGTCTTGTGTTAAACACGTTATTTGGTATTGTGCAAGAATTGATCCCGTCCTTCATATCTTTGTGACTGTACACTGTTAAAAGTTATACAAATTTTATCTGCTTAGATACCAATGATCATATATACTTCTGAAACTTGTACAAAGACTTTTTTATGATTTTGTGGGAGAATTATGTTAGAGTTGAAATTTTAGGGTCATCAATTCAGAAGTGAGGCAGAAAAATAACTTCAATGTTTGCTTTTGGTTTGCATCTCCCAGTGCATCATGCAGTGATTGCTTTGACTGATACATTGCTTTGGGCTTGAAGTTAATCAATGTAATGAAAAACAAGTTATAAAAATTGGAATGGGAATTATGATCATCTGCACTTTTTGTAATAGTTCCCAGTTTTGGGTTTCCCCTTGTAAGAGT
Organism: Acanthaster planci; assembly: GCF_001949145.1. The sequence continues at coordinate 955,313 of NW_019091436.1, forward strand.
GAAACTGTCTAAAATCCTTCATTTATTGTCGGGGGGGGGTTCACATCAGAGTGGGGAAATTTCCTCATTCGGTTAACCTTGTAATGTTTTCAAGTACCTGGTTTATGAATCATCCAGTTTTGGGTTCACACTACACATCAAGCAGAAGAGGTCACATGATTTGTTTATCATTGTGTTTATAAGGCACTGGTAGAAGTGAACTTGATCCAACAGAATGAGACTCAAGTTTCCACAGCTGAGTATTAGTGGCACACCAGAAAGTTAGAATCATTGGCTTGAAATAAGCATCGGTCCACTATCCTTTTCGTTCTCCACAACTATTATACCTTCCACTTATTTTCAGAGGAAGCTAAGGGATCACCCAGGATAAAATGTTCTTAAATTTGTGAACACTTAAAAATATGTCAAGTAATTACAGTGCTTGAGGCTCATTGTGCATAATCGACATCTGAGATTTTATTGTTCCTACAGTTATTAAGTTTTTCATTGAACATTCACTGTACTGTGAACTTGTGCTATCAGCTCTGATTATATTGAGTGCTCGTAATTCCATTTTTTGAAAGAACTGAATGAAATAACAGATTTTGTATTTGATGTAAACCAAACTGTGGCAATTTGTTAGTTTGTGGTGCTGTCTAGTGGGGGTTCTTCAGTTTGTGGCTCGTTTTTTGCAGAGTATAGAACTTTTCTATGCTAACATTTGCTTTACTCAAAACTCGGACCCCAGTTTCTGTAAATAGATATATTTTAATGAAAATGTAAACAAAACACTTGCTGTGAAAAGGTACTTTTTTCTGTGAGTTATTTTGGAAACTGCATTGCAACTTGCAGAGGATTAGTAGCTGGGCAGGGCTCAAATTGGAATTCTTTAACAGGTGAATATGCACCATACAGTTCAAGTATTTGTTGGTTAATGATTTAGAAGTTTTATGTTTTGATACCTCTGTATACGTGTTTATTTCATGGAATTGTGTGGGTGTCTGTGACAAAATATGTTCCTATTCTGTCTTTGGTTGTGTTGTTTTTGTTTAAAATTTGTTATTTTCTTGCATATATCTTCAGGTTTTAGGAATTAAAAGAGAGCCATAACTATACACTTTGGCCCAAATTCTTAAGTCTTTTATTACATCAGCTGGTAAGTTGTTTAAAAGTTGTTTTAAACAGTCATGTTGTAACTTTGGAATACCGTGAGTATACATGTCTATGAACAAGCCATAAAACTAGAATTAAACACATTATTCATTTGTGAATGAAATTAACTAGAATTGGATTTGAACCTTGGACTCCCAGGGCATTCAGCTTTGACCAGCATTCACTATAGCATTCTGGAGGTCAGAAGTCAGGTAGTACCTTAATTGTATTAAATTGTAAAACTGTTTATATCACGGTTATTGCCCTTCTTAATTTCCACTGTATTTATTCAGATGTTCTTGGCATTGTAGTTTAGATATAACTGAAAAGAACTTCAGTAGAGCTCTATTCTACTTGGTTCTTAAATTATTTCCTCTTTATAGTTGAAGTTCGAGGGCCGATGGTGGTTTTTCTGATGAGTTTCAGACAAATTGCAGCTGCAGGAAGGATCATCTAAAAGTAAGCTGACTGGCTGCTGTTCTATAGCTTGGATTGAAAAGAGGATGAAAAATATTGCATCAGGTACGAGAATGACATTTCAGTCATGATTTTATAGGTATGATTCAATTGACGTAGTTATTTTTACAGTTGTAGCAAATGATGTGCTGTGATGGTTATTTTGTGACGTACCATTTACCTAATGGATGGTGGATTTTATTTTTTACTTGATGGATATGAAATTTAAAAAATACAAATCTTGCCCGGAATTAGCATGTCATCTCTAGTGAGCACCATTCACAATTAAGCCAATAAACTATATTGCAATTTGCAAGAAAAGATCAAACAGGTGTAGTTGCATCTGCAGTTTGTGCCAACCAGCTGTCGGAAAATCTATGGTTGGCCATGTGTGCAAACACAACATCACCTGCAGCTATTAATTAAAACAAGCATAAATACTAGTACTAAATACTAAATGAAATAGCTCTCCTTAAGCTTGAATAGGGCACATGCACTTTGATAGAACAGGTGTTGTCAGCAATGGATGAGTTTGCTGCAAAGTTTGGAAGTGCGTGCACAATTTTGGGCGATGTTTGTCAGTGGCAGACTTCTGCGTATATGTAATTATAAGAACGTGTAGCTATGATTTTGTTTTCTTTATAGAGGATTGAAACCATTCTCCATAAGTTCATCAACTTGCACCTGTAGAAGGACCCTCTTCAAGAAAAATCCTCTTTCTTAACTTCTGGATAAAGTCTGTGGATTAAACTTGTCGTCGTAGCATAGAATCTGGTAAGTACTTTTTTTTTTTCCAGTTAACTGAAGTACAAAGACAAGTGTTGAATTCACAGGCAGATCCAAGGGGTGAGATAGAGGCATTGGGGGCTCTTCCCCCCTCCCACACACACAAATAGGGGGCAAATTTGAAATGTGGGTTTTTTTTTAAATAATGAGAGAACTGTTTTTGAAACATTTTATTTCCCAACCCAAAGCATGTAAACAGCCCCCGAATTTGACCTTAACCATTTGGAAGGCCTCATGGAGGTTAGTTATCAGTAAATTCTAAAATTCCATTGCCCCCCTAAAATGGTTCTGGACCTGTACTTTTGCAGGTAGTAACAATTTGGTATCAATACATATTTCTTTGGTATTTTACTTTTATGTATTGTATCAAGCATATGGATACTACAGAAAAAAAATTTTTTTACCCGTATTACTGTTACAATGTGACAATAAAAGTTGTGAAGAGGCCATCAACAGATCATCTTTCTGTGCTGCGAGACAAAACTAAGAAACCCTTACCTTTTTGGGCTTTATTTAAGTTTTATTGACGTGCTAGTGCACGTGCTACGTCATAGTTCAAGCGATAAAGGAGTGAAATATGTGCGGGATGGTCATGATTGTCTGATTTATTGCTGTCGATATTTCTCAAAGGAGTGGAACAAATGTGATACCAAGGTCTAATCAATAAGTAATAATGCAGGGAGGAAGCTGGTCTCACAATGTATGGTTTAGTAACATGTTGTGGCGGTCTGTTTGGTTGTGTGGAAAATGCTGGTGAGCAAGTGAGAATGAAGTGAGAGTACTGCTCCGTATTCTTGAAATTGGAGCTTGATACTTTGCTTGAAGAGGGAGTAGTTGCTCTCATCTGTGAGGCCTTTGTAGTTCACAGATTTCTGTCGAAAGATCGGTTGTAGTTACAGGTCCAATCATTACAGGTCTGGTCGTGAATCATAGGGAATGAATAAAGGACAGTTTTGTTCACTGAACCCACTTGTGATTTGACTTTGAATGTGGTGACTGACACATGACTTTCTGTGGATTTGTAGTGATCTTATTACAAAGCATAAGGAGCTGCAGCCATCAACCATTTTCTTGAGTCGGTTCATTTCTTTCCGTGTTAAATTCCACTGTTTGCCCATTTTATACGACCCTGATATTTATCCTGGATCAAGTTGAAGTGAAGTGCACTGGAAAATACCAGTGTAATGTGTCCTCAAATACCTGGGAAAAAATAATGTAAACACCTTTTTTTGTGTGACTTTACCACTAGTTCTAGTGATAGTTTTCTTTAGCATAACCTCAGAACCGATGCGGGTATCCTGAAGCAACAGTAATAATTTTAGCCTATATGTAATATGATTTAGCAAGAAGTTAATGCATACTCCTGCATACAGGAATTTTCCCAATTCCGATGGGCCCTATTTAGGACCAAAATACAAAGAATGATTGAATCTTAGAAACTTGCAAGACTTTTTTCCAATCAGGAATGAAGGTGGGTTTGAAATACAGAAGTGAGAAGAAAATTTTTAAAGATGACTTCTTATTTTTTTACACCCCCAGAAATCATTGGAGATGTGAAATTTCATTGTTTCACTGAACATCAATCCATTTTAAAATAAAGGGAAAACTAACCACTTTATTACCAAACACGTATGCCCGTCATAAGGAACTGGAGCGCCCTCACGATGATTGCCAGTAATTGGATCCAGAAATAAGTTTCCTGGCTAGTTCATTGTTTTCCACGCGTCACCACGATTTCCCTCCCTCATGTTTTAAAAGTCATTTCAATTCAAATGAGGACTACAGGCAGTATTGAAAACGAGTGAATCAGCTATTCCAAATGAGAGAAAACCTGTGAAAATGAGTGAAAAGGAAACTCCAAAGTCTTGGTGTCCAATGCCATGGTCATGGTGGGGGGAAAGGGGCCCTTAACCCCCATCCTCCTTGGGGAAGAAAAGGAAACCGAAATATGGGGAGAAAAGGAAATTACAGCGAACGAAATAGGAAAAAGAGAAGAAAAAGGGAAATGCATAAATCACCAATTTGCTTAAAAGTTCAATGGAGTTGACCCCTTCTTGTCAGGTTGCTGCTCATGAGTGCTTTATTCTCCTCCCCCCGCCCCCCTGGAAACAAATCTTGGCAACGCCCATGCCGTGGACACCGCTACCAACCAGTATTCATAAGCCAGTATTCATAAGCTGAGTCAGTACAATAAGCTGTCTCCACTCCGTTTATTGATCTGGCTTCAGCTGTGCTGTGTTAGGGCATGGATGTAGGGCCAGCTGTACGTGGGCTCTATACAGTGGCTGATCAATAGGTAATACTAATAGCTGATAATGTTGCAGTCATTGATCTTATTGATCTGTGCACCTGAGTGCCATCTTTAGCGGTGCCAGTCAGATGTGGTGGCGGCCTGATGAAAAAAATAAGCCTGCTCTGTAATCAGATGAGTTGAA